>MU185549.1:21138-35414 GCA_016904865.1 Pissodes strobi
TTTTTTGTGTTACATTAGGTCTTAATTTGTTTTTATTTTATTTTATTTATTTTATTAATAAATTAATTTGAATTTGAATATCACCATTTGCAATTTATTTACAATTTAAGCCAAAATATCTCAAAAATGGCTGACCCCAATATCATCAACATATATTTGAAATCAGAAAAAAAAAGATCTTTCGTTTTAGCGCATAATATACAGGGTGCTCCATTTAAAAAAGTTGTTGAAGGGTTGAAATTATCAGGGAAAAAATATCTCATCAAAAAATAGATATTTTTCTATTTTTTGATGCGATATTTTTTCCCTGATAATAAAGATAGAGAAGAAAAAGTTTTATACAAATTAATATTGTAGGCTTTTGCAATATTATTTTTGAAATTATCAGGGAAAAAATAATATTGCAAAAACCTACAATTTTTGTATAAAACTTTTCCTTCTCTATCTTCAAAAATAAAGGACCCAGGAGCCACGTAAATATGCTCAGACATTGTTCGTCGAAAAAGCGCCACTCTATACATGGTTCTCATTTATATCTAGATCGTAAACTATGAACAATTCAAATATAAAAGTTGTAGTGGTTTAAAGGAACTACCAAAGAATGTTAAATATTTTCAGATATACAGGGTGAATTAAAAACGCGTGACATGCCAATATTTATAGCTTCCGTTCTAAATAAGAATCTAAATCATTTGCCTAGAGTTTTTGACTCACCCTGCATGTTCAAAATTAATTATTAGCAGTTTTCTTAAGCACCTACAACTTACGCATTTAACGTTTTACGGGTCTAAATATACATGAAAACCGTGTATAAAGTGTCTAATTTGTTATACGTCCCTTTTTTTTAAATGTATTATTACCACGACCTACTAAATATCCAGATTCCAATATTGAAAAATGTTCAAATTTTAGTTTCATTATTACGAAATATACCTATCAATTGTTATTTCTGAAAAGTTTTAGAAAATATTAGAATGGAGCTGAATAGACAGACAAAACACAGACGTTTGATTTCTTTATAAAAATCGGATGATCCAGAAAAAAAAGGTGTGCCTACGACCTCACGACATATATGGACCGAGAAAAATAGCATCAAAAACTGTATAAGAAATAGCGATTACCTATCAAGGCCTAATTAATTAACAAATAATACTTATTAGGGTGTGCGATATCTACATAATTTGTGTAGAATACATGAATAATTGCAATATGAACATGATATAGGCTTCGATGATTAAACTAAAATTTTACCTCGAAATCTTCCATAAAATCAGCAAAAATCTCTGCTTTTTGCTTGAAATATGTCCAAATTCTCCGATCCTGACCCATACTCCAAGTTTCAAAATGATATTTCAGGCACAAAAACTGTACGCCCCAATAAAACTTTACCTCTAAATCTGCCATAAAATCGACAGAACTGCACCAAATTGTCCGATCCTGACCCATTTTCCCAGCTTCAAACCGTTTTCAAAGAAATTTCAAGCAATTAAATGTATATACGCAATATCTACATACATATACCTAAAACAAAGCCATCTATTCAAATTAATAAAAATGCCGAACTATGAAAAACTTGGAGATGTTTTACGATTTTTTGCATGTTTCCCTTTAACATGGATTTCCTCATATTTCCTGATCTCGTACGGTAAATTATTATATTTATATAGCAGGGATACCGAGGTTCATGAATCTGGGACTCGGAATTTCCATTCGTATCCATGATATTTTTGCCTTGTTGCCTCTTTAATGACAGAAGTTTAGTTTGTTCAGTTTTCCAGTAATAAAATATTAAATGGTGATGATATCAAAACTCAAAAAGGCGAAAAGTTTAAATTCAACTAGGTCACCCTGTATAAAATCATCATTTCAAATCATTTTTAAAATATCTTCTTGTACAGTTTTTGGCGTAGATTCCCATCAAGTGCTCAACTTTTCCATAAAAAAAATATTTGTTGGGAAAAAACAAAACAATATTAACCTATAAATCAATGTTTTTATATTTTTTTGTAAAAAGTCCATTTTCTACAGATTTTCGAAAGTGCAATCATAAACTGGCTACCTTTTCTTAGAATAGTTCTAAATATATAAATGCTAACCAATTTCACAAATTATTAAAGTTATATACTTATTACATCAAATAACTAGTAAAAAAATAGCAGAATAAATTGATTACACCAGACACTAGCAACAATTTCAAATATAAGTAAAGAGTAATTTGAGAAAATCGATTTTATGATGATAATGGTATTGTATTATGTAATAATTTATTCAAATGATTATGGAGATAAACACTGTATTGGGAAATAAAAAAGAGGCAGTAAAAACGGTTGAATTATAACGCTTTGCCAGAATTGTAATTTAAAAAGCACATTGTTTAATTTTACAAATTTTAATTACATTCGCTTTCAAGTAGGTAATGCACTTCTCTCCTAACACGCATAAAATTTCGGGAATTATTAATAGAAGCTTAATTATCCGTTTCCGGACCCTTTTTATAATTCCGGGTCGCTCCCAACAAGGTTGCGGCATTTCGGCGAAACCTTGAAAGTTATTTGTGATCCTCCTAAATGACAAAAACATGGCAAATTGTCGTTGCGGAGAAGCCCCTAATTATTCGTATTTTTTAGTTTTAAATTCTATAAATAGTGCAAGACGAAATTCAATGGTCATTTTGTTCTTTTATCAAAAAAATTAAGTAATTATTTACATACCACGGGAGAAAAGTGCCTCTTTTCCGAATAGTTCCATTGTTGAACAGCAAATACATATTTTATCGGCCAAATAAATTCACTTTTAAATGTTCAATTTTCCCTTTGAACATCCTAATAAAGACATGATGTTCTCGAAGTCACTTATATTTGCAGATGAAATAAAAATAAAAAATGTGATTCGGTCTGTTGTATATTACCATTTGGAAAAACGAAACGAAGAATTAAAATTACTAAATATCATAACAAATATATCGGGAGTAAAATATGATGGAAGTGGCGTCGTGTTATGGAGTTGTGCTGGGGTAGGCAATATAAATTTTATTGATTTCAACATAAATCTATATGTTTAGCACTTAGCGCAGAAAAACTATATATCAATGATAACTACCATTTTTATCATGAAATTCACTCTAAACGTAAAACGTTGCTCTTTAACTATCCACATGTTGCTAAAACACTTCCGTAGTGTCCTGGCTTCAAAGTTTTTGAAAGCTTTTGAAAACGTTTTTAAGCGTTTAAAATTAATATGTCTTTGTCTTCGTCAATGTTATGTAAACAACAATTACAAATAAGGAAAGAACATTTTTCTACCCTCTCGCGCTGGTAGGAAAATTTTAAGTAGTAAGTTGAAGATTAGAGATGAAAAAGTGCAGTACAAGCGTTCAACTAGGTAGAATCTGTCTTTGTCGCAGCTCTGTTTGAGGCCGTTTTCTCATTTGTTTGCACATATATTTAGGAAATATCTCGTGTACTCGGTGTTCCCTTTTTCCAACTTGGATTAGGGACTCTTTTGGGAGTTTTAGACGCATTGTCTCAAGACGTAGAAGCTGTAGCGTCTCTCCCGTTAGTGTCGATAAAGTTTGCAATTGTTGAATTTATCCGAACTTTACCGATTTTCTTCGCTACATTACAATCTCGCTGAACGTAATGCAATATTGAATTTCTATTGCTTTCAAAGTCGCCAGGAAACGATCGCTTTAAAGTGTGAACTTAATGCCAAGATTTAGTCTTTTTTTCATCATTCAAAAAGTTATGCATATTTATTATTACTTTTCTAATCTTCAATTTTGGTAAAACATAAGACTGAGTTTTCAGCAAATGCGCATTCAGTTATCTCATGTAACTTTTGTTCATTAATAATTTGTTTTAGTGCTTATTTAGGCATTTAATCTATTTTAATTTCAACTACATCATTTGTTTCTAGCTATTTTTTTTAAGTTTCGTTTTATATCTTTTCAATTATTGTTCCTTCATTATGTAGGTGGTGACATAAAGTAACTTTTTATCAATGGCACACCCAGAAGGCAAGTTGAACGATATTATAAGAACATGGGTCTGGACTTATTGACAATGTTTTTCAATTTTGCTCCGCTGCTTATCCATTTTTAAAACGTCTCTTTAATCCATGAAATTATCAATTGTATGCGTTTTGCAGTGATAGATGGGGTGGACTGGTGGGATGAGGACCTAGAGCAGAAAAAAAAGAGGTTCAACGGTTGAAAAGGATTTACCAAATAAACAAAGACGAAAATCAGAATGACAAGGCTAAATACACTACAGAAAGACGCAAATATAAAGGCCTAATAAAGAAGAAGAAAATAAACCATACCAACGAACAACTGAACGACATGTCGAAAGAAAGCCCCTGGGACAGGGTATGGAAATGGATCAATAAAAACACGAGCAGTACAAAGAACACGACGATACTACATGGTGATAGGGAATTAGAGAGATGGGAGAAAGACGAATACCTTATCGAACAATATCACACAGGAACAACGGCTGAGGAAGTGGCGGACTTAGAGGAGACGGATAAAATGATTAAAGGACTTAAGGTTGAGCCAATGGAAATACAAGACTGGGAAATAGAATATGTAAAAGAGAGAATGGATGAAAAAAGGCAAAGGTACGGGATGGCATAAAATATCTCCAAATTATATGGAAGATATGCCCTGACATCATACGAACGACTATCAGAGAGTGTGGTAGAATGATGATATTCCCACAATGCTGAAAGAAAGCATGGCTTGTATGGATTCCAAAAGGAAATGGTGGATTACGACCAATTAGCCTGCAGCCACAAATGGGAAAACTACTTGATAAAATAATCATTAGGAGACTCCAAACAGAGATGGAGGCACGTAAAGTAGTCTCGGACAGACAATTTGGATTCAGAAGGTGAATGGGGACGGTGGACGCAGTTGAGGCACTTATGCATGACACCACAATCGGAAAAGCAGCTAAAAGAACTAATTGCGTTGCTCTAGATCTAAAGAACGCGTTCAACTCAGCATGGGACCCAGTAATTACTAAACGTATGGTGGATAAAGGAATAAACAAAGGCACTATACAAATATGCTGAAGTTTTCTACGTTGCCGGACAGTAATTAGTGGTGAGGTTCACGGATACATAAGGGATGTCCACAGTGCTCCAGCCTGGGACTAACCTTGTGGTTGATAATAATGGAATAGGTTTGAGTGTATGAAAAGATTGAAAGAGGAATGGGAGATGAATGATGGAATGGATGAATGTGGAAGGTTGGTCTCGCAGGCATACACAGACGATTAGATCATATTAATTAGGGGAAGGTTCGGAAAGGAAGTAGATACAGCTGTAGGATAGATTGACACAATGGGAGTTGAACAATACACTGCGATATAATAAAGAAAAAACCGAGATGCTATTTATTCCGCATGCTGGCATGACGAGACAACCCAGGTTAACATACCACGGACAAAAAAATTACCTAAGGAAACTATTAAATACCTCGGTAATGTAGTTGATAGAATGGGGCTGTTTCTGGAGCATGGCAAACACGTCAGGGCAAAACTAACAGACTCAACTATGTTAATTAGAGGCCTCCTGAAACGACAAGGAGTCAATATAGGAGAGGTAGCTAGAATTGTGTGGGACAGAGTCCTTAAGCCAGCAATCCTTTATGGGGCTGAGGTATGGGGAGTAAAAGCCGAAGACTCTAGAGCAACATGGCAGCGTGAGGCAACACAATGGTTGATCTTGATGCGTCTGAATAGAGCGTACTCGACGGTCCCAACCGTGGCCTTGCAGGTCCTAAACGGTACTTCGCCAAACTGGATTGAGGCAAGACAATTACACGACATGAGGAAGCGGTGCTTAGAGGAAAGGCAGAGGAAGCCCGACGATAAGGAACGCCTAGGACCCTAGAGGAACTAAATGAACGAAATGGAGAGATGATTAAGATCTAGACAGACGCAGCGTTAAAGGAAGAGATATGCGGAATGGGTGTCATAATAGACCACGGAAATGTATACTGCATAAAGACTTGTCAAAAACACATTGGTAAGAGCGTCATACGGGCAAAGCTACACGGCATATTGTATGGACTAACAGAGGCAGAGGACTATGTAACAAAGAATCACATAGGGGATGTAACGTTGACTTTCTACAGTGATAAGAGGCAAACAGTAGAGGGGGTCAATAACTGTGACTCTAAGATAAGGTCTGCCGTAATCATCCAAAAGCGTGTAGGAAACTTAAGGGAGAGGAATATAAAGGTGAGTTTTGAGTGGGAGAAATTTTCTGGAATGAGTCAAGGCAAGAGAGCGCACAAGCTGTTTAGGGAAGCACTTAGGCAACAGTTGGAGCATGGACCGTTGGAGGAGGAATTCATCCTGGAGAAGAGGGAATAAAGTAAATTACGACAAATAATGGTTCACGCTAAATGTCAAAGGGTATGGGACGAGGAAGAGAAGGGCAGAACTCTGCACAATGTCTGCCATAAAGTAGGCAGGGGAAAACTGCAATTGGGGAAGAAGGCCATGCAGCTAGCCACAGGACATAGTAATTTTAAATCCTATTTGACGAGGTTTAAAAGAAATGGAGTGGGTGACGATGGATGTGAATGTGGAATGGGTGTGGATGATGTGGATCACATTATGAATGAGTGTGTGAACGAAACAAGGGTAGATGCCAGGATGGCTGCGTTAGGAAGAAAAAGGAAGCCTCGATTTTAGACTCGGAAATGATGATGGTTTGACTGACAACGTGGAAATAGAGATTTTCAACACTTTGGCAGAGGTGGTTGTCTGGAATGAAACGTAACAAATTATGTGCACATCGTTCTCTGAATAATTAACAAATGATAGAACATATATTGACAACATAGTTATAGAGTATAAACATGGAAAGCGCAATATATTGTAAATTGTAATAATATAGGGGTAGCTGGGACATAATTAGCATTAGTGTTTAGTATTAGTGTTTAACACCTATTACAGCCATATGGTGCATAAATCAGGCATTATTATGCTTGTGGTAATCTTTTAGTTTGGTTTTGTATGGGACATTGCTGTAAAAAAAGCATATGATGTAATATACAACATATAAATTTGCTATCGGAAAATAAAGGAAAATATGAAGATCTTCTTTCCCCCCAATTTTTGTCGACCGCTCACGGGAAAGCACGGTGCCGAACCGGGAGGAGGTCGACTAAGTCTGGGAATCATGGTGATGCTGGAGGTTTAGGTGGGTTTTCTTGGCACTAGATTCGCTAGATGAAGGGTATTCTGTTGCTTGAAGCCGAAAGGTACAAAAGCGTGCCTCGGCCGTAAACTGATCATGTATGCGTTTTGCCATATATCAATCATCTAGTAGGGAGCTGCTGTGACTAATTTTTTCCTCAAGACCAAGATTTAATTTGGAGAGCGTCACGGTATAGGAATTAAAATTGAATTTATCGCATATTTCTTATTGAGGTTTTACTTGCTAACGTATTAAGGCCCGGCATTATAGCTTCGAATTAATTTTACGGCCACAGTTAATTTTATCGTTACCTTCTATACAGTTGGATATGATTTCCTGGATTAAATTGTAATCTAAACATCGAAATACACAAACGTTACAAATCTGGTAAAATAATTATGATCTTATTGTTCTTAAATAGTATCAAGCTGTGAGCAGACATGACACTATTCCCTCTATTGTGAGTCAGGATTGAGATTGACAGTGACCCTGTGGTCGTGAGGGTAGCCAGAGGCTGCCTTTAAGGTGGATAATGCTTGATTTTACACACAAGCCTATGCTGATGATCTGGTCATCATTATTGATGACCGGGACATTGAGCGTACAAGAAGACCCATGCCACAAACACTCCACCAAAAAAGGCTGAATTACTATTCTTTACGAGGAAACGTAGGCTGCGAGAAATTATTCCGTTCATCAACTTGTTCAGGTCTTTGAGTTATAAAGGGTCTACTAAGCATCTCGAGGTCATACTGGACTTCTTGTTGACTTAGAAAGAGCACGTTAACAGTCTCATTAAGAAGATGAATAATGCTCTATGGGCTTGTAACTGAGCTTTTGGAAGCACGTTGGGTCTACAGCCGAGGATAGGACTGTTAAGAGCCTTCAGAGCGAGGACAGTAGAGCTACTCTGTAAGCCCTTGAATCTGATAAAGTTAAGACTGCGCTCGAGTCTGAGTGCAGGAATAACTGGGGAGCTTGGGTTATTTGGGTTCACGGACACTCGAATGTCCCGTGGAACGAGGACGCTGATCGTCTGGCCTGACAGCTTTCCGCGATGCATGCAATGGGACCTGAGCTTGTAATAGATATGACCAACAGTACGATCGCATACTAACGAATGCAATGAATATGCCGGTCAAGAATCTATAGCGGACTATGTTGGAGGAGGCACAAGAGGCTTGTGACAGGGCTCCTCACAGGATACTGTCGCTTGAACAGGCATTTGCACTTGTTGTGGTCCGTAGAAAATCTGGAATGTAGGTAGTCTTTAGAAGACGAGGAATCGTCCACTCATGTTCTTGCCGACTGTGTGTGTAGGCCAGAATAACAGAGGTGCTGAACCCGGAGGACATGGCATAAGAAAGGTCTAGCCGAGGAGCTGTGTGCTTTCTATAGGAATCCTGGGCGCAGAATGGGCCTAAACTGTTAGCTGGCTTCAAATTCATTCATTCATTATTCTTCAATTTGCAATTTTTTATAGAACAGAGTGTAGCTTTTAAAATAAACTGCTCCAGATAAGTTAAGGAAATGTGAAAATTTGGTCAAAATTCAAATGCTCATAACTTTGTTTAAAAATGACATATCTTAGCAAGCTCTGCAGCGTTTGATATGAAATTTTCTAGCCTTTAAGATAAGGCTGGCGCCAACTATGATAATTCCTTGGCAATTATTATACAGGGCTTTTAAAATTATGTTACAAATTTAAAAAAATTTCAAACCGTATACCTGTTCTTAGGAACATCTGGGCATTCTTTCTAAATATGCTTAAGTAAGCTTATAATCTCCTATTGAGACTATTCTAACATCTGAAGTTGATCTTGCTTTTTAATTGAAAAACCGATTTTTTTATAAAAATGTGCAAATCCTCAATAATAATATTCTTTGGAAAAACTAAAGGATACACGTTTTTCTTCTAAAATAGGTATCTAAAAACATCGCCCTGGAACCTACGTCATCCAAATTTAAATTTTCATAGTACAGGGTGGTTCAAAAATTTCAAAAAAATTAGATTTAAATTATTAAATTGATTTTTATTTAAATTAACTTACAAAAACTTTACTTTCATATTACTCGAAACACTGCAGTCTAGAAACTAATAAGTAGTATAACCTCCATGTACATCAAAAATGGCCTGACATCTCCCATGCATACTATCAATAAGCGTATTAAAATATTCTTGCGGTATATCTGACCATATTCTAGGAAGTATATATGCAACTGAAGAATGGTATTTGGGTGAGGAACATATTCAACTAACCTCCTTTGCAGCATATCCCATGCATCCTCTATACAGTTGAGATCAGGAGATCTAGACGGAAGCTGAAGGTGAGTAATTCGTAATCTTTCGATATCATTTAAAATAGCCGCGGTCCTGTGAGGGCGAGCATTATTATCTAAGAATAAGAACTGCTCTCCAATTGCTGCACGAAACTAGAGCAAAATATTGTTGATTATCTGATTCTGGTACTGAAATCCATTCATATTCCCCTGACAGATATGTAGATCGGTTCCTCCATTGAAGCATATACCACCCCATTCCATGGTTGTTCCTCCTTTTTGGACTTGAGGTTGATTCCTGGGCACTCTTGGCAACGTCCAGACCCGGACACGGCGACTATCGGAAAATCGACCATAACGGGATTCGTCCGTGAAAAGGACATTTCGCCATTCTTCACCCCAGTTGAGCCGTTCTGTAGTCCAAGCTAATCTTGCAGCCATATCATTGCGAGTGAGAGGAACACGTCTAAGGAGTCGTCTTGATTTTAAATTAACCGAAGCCAAACGTGTTCTTACAGTTTCCTTACAAATCTGAATTCCAGGAGTTTCAATTACTCTGTGCACAATTTGTCGACATTTGATAAAGGCTCTCTACGTACACTAAGCGTTATAAACCTATCTTGAGCCCCTGTTGTTTTTCTTGGACGTCCAGTTCGTGGACGTTCAGACACATCACCAGTATTTTCAAATCTCGATTTTAATCTACTGATTACACTATCGGAAACTTGAAACATTCTAGCAACTTCAGACTGATTTGAGCCAGCTTGTAGCATACTCTATTAGCTTCTGCAGTTGTTAGTTTACGTCTCAGCATTCTGAGAAATGAAAACTTAACTTTGGATTAACGTCACAAATTAAATAACAAATCACCTAATTGAAACAGCCACTTAATACACATTACTTATTAGACATTTTGAAAAGACAAGTTGTCAAAGCGTTTCGATGGTAACATGAAATCAAGTGTCATTAAAAGGTTGTTAAAATCAAGACGTCTCCTTAGACGCAATAAAAAATAAAAATAAAGGTGGGTTTTCTTAGGCAACGTGTTTTGAACCACCCTGTACTATGAAGATTTAAATTTGGATGACGTAGGTTCCAGGGCGATATTTTTAGATATCTATTTTAGAAGAAAAACGTGTATCCTTTAGTTTTTCCAACGAGTATTAGGCGATTATTGAAAATTTGCACATTTTTATTAAAAAATCGGTTTTTCAATGAAAAAGCAAGATGAACTCCAGATGTTAAAACAGCCTCAATAGAAATTATTGATCGACGACAATAACATAATAACCTTAATTTGTTATTAGTTATTTCAATTTGTTTTTGCATTGCCCCTAATTTAGAAAAAAAATAATTTAAATCAAAAAACACAGAACCCTAGTCAAAAACACAGACAAAAAAGTAATTAATTTTGATGTTTAAGGTACTTCTGAAGTTATCAGCTTACGCACACCTTGGTCTTAAACACAAAACGTATTTTGATCCGAAGATTAAACCACCAAGTTAAAACTGTGAGAAGAACTAAAAATTAATAATTGAAAGCTATAAAGTTGGGCCCAAAGAAGAAAAGCCCATATGTTTGAAAGGTATAGTAAAATTTAATGTATGAGCAAAATTTTCATTGGTCTTACACTGCACCTACATTCCTTTACAACGTCATTGCTATTAAAATAAATTATGGGGTGTGTAGATTAAGCTTTTAGATATAGTTTGTATGACTTCCCATATAATATTAAACCTTGACCAAGTTTGCGGATTAATGGCTCTATTTCTGGCTTATATGTAGTGAGAATAAAGTGCAATTCAATTAAAAATACAATTACTCCTCTCAGCCGTCGCCAACATACAGGATGAAGCCCAATATTTGTTTTAAGCCAGAAATTACAACAGAGTAATTGTACTAGTTATTGTTTTGTTCACGAACGAAGCCGGTTTTATCCGAGACGGAGTAATAAATAATTGCATAATTTGCATATCTGGCATGAATTAAATCCCCATGCAATAGTACAGACAAAGCACCATGCAACAAAGAGTCATGGTTAACATTTTGATGGGGATTATTGAAAATCATCTCATTGAACCGTTCTTTTTTTAAGGACGGATTAAATGATGCCATGGAGTTGCAGTTATTGCAACAAAACTTAAACGGTTTATTAGAAAATGTGCTCTTAGACATTATAAATCAGATGTGGCTTTTTATGGCAGTGGCTCACACACTTTCGGAAAAACCACTTAGCACTTCCCAGTTCTGGTGGGGTGGTCTTTCACCGGACGATACGAGTAGGCATATGCATCTACCACCTAGGGCCACTTCCACTGGAAGCATCGCCGACTCATTCCTTTGGTGGTCCCTAGTCTGACAGGGGTAAGAATGGGGTTTGTTGGGTCACTCCCCATTCTTATGCATTTTAGCAATTTAGTTCCTCAGCACTGTCACATCGTTTGGGTATCGATGGCTTTATGGTCACCGAGGTTACCCGACATGACTCCATTGGATTTCCTTTTACGAGGAAATTTAAAGAGGCTTGTATATTCGATGCCAGTTCCCACCAGGGAAGTGGCAGAAAGATTAACACGCCATTGCAACGAAATTCAAGCCATCCTGGGTCTGCGCCCATTTAAAAAATTTGCATCTTGCATTTAAGTGATTTTTGAAATATCAAAAAGGTTAAATTTTAAATACTTATTATAATTTAACTTTCAATCGTTCTTTTATGCGGTACATTTCGATTTGCAAATGTATTCGAGTAAATTCTTCTTGCCTCCATACAGTTACCCAGGTGCTTGTCCATAAATAACGTGCATGTCAGCATGGTATTTAATTGTAGTATGTATTCTGATTTATTATTTCAATAACTTGTTATACAAAAAGTTTTTTTTTTCGAAATCAGCTAATTTTATCGAAACAAATGTAGAGTACCTGTTTTAACGAGGAATAGCCAAAATATTTGAATAATTCGTTGTCAGCTCTATAAAATGACACCCCAAAGAGTGTGGTAGCAAGTCCGTTCCTGACTTCCCTGATGATGTAAAATATCTATTGTACTATGGTTTTATGAGTCCTTATGGTTTAAATATTAAAATTTTATTAATTTATACAAATCGAAAAGGGTAATGGGCATTTTAGGATTTTTTTGTAACAAATTAGGGGAGCCTATACGCTCTCAAAAGTATGTCATATACTTACCGCGGACACCCTGTATAGCGGATAAGTTAAAGCGTAATTGATTGAATAAAATGAATATGATAAAATGTTTTACAAAATTTAAACGGTAAACCCTAATTGGTATACAAAAAGTAAATTGAAAAGATACATACATTAAAAGTACTCTACAGTTGCTACATTGGTTTTTAAACGTTTAATCCAGGAACTATGGATACTCACTTAGCAAAATCTTGTTACGAACATTGGCATTAATTCAGTTCCTAATCGATAGAATACACTGGCATTAAAAACACTGTTTAGTAATCTTTCAAATTCGTGCAACTTGCGTTAGATGCATTTTTCAAACAAAATCAATCCAGTAAATTATGCGAGTTAATTTTGACTAAATATTGCTAATTACAAATGCGATTAATATAAAATAAAACACAGTTTACTGGGGATAATTAATTACATTCATTACAGACAATACGGATAAGAAACTTTAAAACTGATACCATGTGTATAAATTATTTAATAAATAATGTTACTTAAGTAACAGTAACACAAACTAAAAGAATGCACCTGCCAGATATTCGAAAGTACATTACACTTTTACATTTAAATCTACGTGTATTTCTGCATAATATACATTTTTGTTGTTGATGACAATATTAAGAAAGCATCTAACGTGAACTAAAATGCAAATATTAATATAGATGAAAATGATACATCGGCTTTAAATATAGTGCGCCTGCTTATATGATAAAATGTATTTAAAAAAGGACGTCGCATTCTATTTTATTATTTTTGGTTATTTATAACTTCATGGCAATACTAACCATTCGAATTTAGAATATACAGTGCAATATGATGCGAGGTCATTTCTATTTCCATCAAATTCAGGTGCATTTCAAGCTAGAGAAGCCTTAAGGTTTCGATGGAAGTTAAAAGCAATATGATGAAATGAGTAGTTTCGTTTTGTAAATTTAAATCCAAAGACTGTAATGTCATCGTAATATTCGACAAGTGCATAGTAAATACGAGAGTGGAAATGGAAAGTGAAAAGTTATCTAGTATCTAATAAAGCGAGAGAAGAGAAAAGATTAAAAGAGTCTAGCAACTTTTTACAGCAATTCAAAATTTGCTTAAAACTACATACCTTCGGGTATACCTGAAATTATAAACAGAAATTAAAAGTAATCAATACTAGACATACGAGTATACATGTATGACTTTATAAATAAAATATTAATAACGGTTATAACGTTTGTTTAAATGCAATTATAAAAACAACTTAAACGGGTCATATTCACTATTCCATATATTCAGTATAAAATTCAATATTCACATGTCGACAATGTTAGCGGTTTGTAGATTTAGTTTAACAGTATAAGAAACTATGAGCACCCTGTAGGGTGTTTCAAAATTTATTTAAAAATTAGGGTCGGATTTTTGAGGCCAATATAAGACTTTTCTTTCTTATGAAGATGTATGCTAAATGGCTACAGTTATTCTAAGAGCACCCTGTAGGGTGTTGCAAAATTTATTTAAAAAATTAAGGGTCTATGTTTGAGGTCAATATAAGATTTCTTTTTATGAACATGTGTCCTAAATTGCTACAATCATTCTAAGAGCACCC
>MU185549.1:56392-71824 GCA_016904865.1 Pissodes strobi
TCGTAATGTTAATATTGTTTTAAACTAACTAAATAATTACCAAATAATTTATTTTTAAAAAACTAAGCTGATGGGCACTTACATTTATTATTTGCAAAATAAAAAAGCTGCAACAGGATTGAAATTCGATAGTACTATGAGTACTGTAATGATGTCGAGCTATTAAAGTTTCTATTTTCTATAAGATTACTGATATTTTCACGTTGTTCAAGCTTGAAAAATCGGTATTATTGTTACCGGGTCTATTCAACTAGGTGTGAGACAAAATGTTAGGAATAACCATTAGTGAATCCGGAACAAAATCATGTTATGGAATTGTTAAAATTACCGTAACAATATACGAATGTTTAAAATATATTTCAGCTATTAAATTAAGTAAGTAAGTATTCTCCCTGCTTTTTGTGTTTGCCTGTTATCTTTCGCCAATCACTTCCTCACATTTATAAAGAGGGTTTCGGATAACCTCGTTTAAAAAACTAACACCGTTCCATTTGCAACCCAACCCATGCTATTTTCGTCAAAGGTGGAGCGAGACTTAAGCTTCGAGTCAAGGCTACGAGTCGCGGTTACAACATTAGAAGTTTTAAAAATAAATTTCCGCTGTCACATTAGACTTGCCACGGACCGGATTCACCGAAACTTGGCGATTTATTCGCTCAGATAAAACGTTTAATGGAAATTATGGCCCTATAAATACGTCCATATAAATGTATTATTCGAGGACATTGTTAGAAATAAACGTATGGATTAGCTGCTAATAATGTTCGAATAAAGATTAATTAATGCCAGGAATTGTCATAATGCTTACTAATGTTTCTGGCTTCCTAAAATCGAAACATACAGAAGCAAGCATTTCTTTATAAATCATCTTTCACCTTTCCTGAAATTACTTCATTTGAGGTCTTAAATAACCCATTAACCGAAAATACACAAGATCATCAATATACAAAATTTATTTCGATAATCAGGCTGTCAAACTGCCACATAAACGGCCGCGAAGTTTATAGAGTCGTAATTTTAAATAGTAATTCCAAATAAATGTTTTATCTGTGCGAACAAATGGGCACCAAATAGACCACGAACTATCGGTGAATCCGAACTAAACCGCGACTGACACGACTGCGGAAATTAATGTTTGAAACTTCTGAAAATTATTTTATCTTGAAAAAAAACGGTTCTGGCAACACCGATAATCAATGCATTAGATAAAAATTAGAATCTCGGTTAAAAACGAATTAATGGAATAGTTAATGATATCATAACTTGTATGTCATATTCTACCGGGTTATGATGAAGTTTGAGTCTTGTAAATGTGAATCTAAAAATGTTGCTCAAAATCTATACAATTTTCGATGAGTGAAAGAAATTGCAAAAAAAATGTGGAAAATAAAACCTTGAAAGGGATGCTAACAAAAAATGTTACTCCGGAGCAGAATCTTGACATCTGTCAGGCCCTTTTTAAAAATATGAATTTTTATACCCTACTTACATAATGCTATTGCGGCTTAATAAACATCTTATAGTACATATTTTTCAAACGCCATGGTAAAATTCATGTGTATTTCCCGAACGACACGTAGCCAATAACACACTTTTGGAACGTGTACCATAGAGTCTACGTAATATTAAAGTGAATATACGTCACAATCAAGCATGTCTCCTTTACGCGTAGTTGTCAGGTTCTTGATTGACAGCCTTTCTTTCCTCTCAGGATATTGATAGCCGGGATTTCCATTTAGTTAGGAATTCGATTCAAGATTTCGATATTTCCGGATTTTTTTTAAGGAAGAATTTTGCTAACGTCAAGATTTTAATTGTCAGGATTCTGATTGGTCGTTCATTTGATTTTGAATCGGCGAAACTTTGATACAGTCGATATTTATTATCTCTCAGTTGGATTGTTAGGATTTTGATTTGGCAAAATTTTGATTTGTCGAAATTGTGATTTATCAGATATTTGTTTCAAAATTATCTCGGTTAGTTGTCAGAAATTTGATCGTTAATCTATATTCTCATAATATTGATAGTCGTGATTTTGGTATAGTTAGAAATTTGATATAACCACTATTTTGATACTTCCATAATTTTTAAAAGTACGCATTTTGATAATGTCCAAATTTTAATTGTCAGGATTCTGATTGGTCGTTAGTTTGATTTTGAATCGGCGAAACTTTGATATCGTCGACATTGTGTTAATTTTTTTTATCAGGGTTAGTTGTCAAAATTTTGACCGTTTGTTGGGGCTTTTCATATAACCAAATCAAACATTTGATATTGTCAGGATTTTAATATAGTTGAGAATTTGATATAATACTTTCATAGGATTCTGAGTCGTCATTAGTTGAATTTTGAATCGGCGAAACTTTGATCGTCGAAATAGTGTTAATTAATCTATCATGCTTAGTTGTCAATATTTTGAACGTTTATTGTTAGCACATTAATAGTAAGGGCTTTTCATATCATCAAATCCAACATTTGATATTGTCAGAATTTTAAATGTTGGAATTTTGATATTGTTGAGCTTTTGATTGTCAGGATTTTGAAACGTTGGAGTTTCAATACTATCCAGATTTTAATTTGTCAATAGTTTGAGTTAGTCACGATTTTGATCCATAGCCTATATTGCCAGGATATTGACAGCCGAAATTTTGATATAATTGGGAATATGATATAATTAAGATTTTGATATTGTCGGAATTTTGCAATGTTGAAATTTTAGTAGTGTCAAGACTCCGATTGTGATGAGTTTGATTGTATAAAGTTTGATCGCCAGAAATTTGATTCGTAAAGATTTTGATATTGTAGAAATATTGAGTTATCAGGATTTTGATTTCTCGATGATATCGGTTAGTTGTCAAGGTTTTGATCGTTAAGCTATATTGTCAGGATATTGATGGTCGGGATTTTGATATAGTTGGGAATTTAATATAATCAATATTTTGATATTATCGGGATTTTGAAATGTTGGAATTTTGACATTTTCGCGACTTCGATTGTTATGACATTAATTTGTGTAATGTTTGATTGTGAAGAATTTGATTTGTCAAAATTTTGATATTGTAATAATTTTGAGATCAGGATTTTGATTTTTCGATAGTTTCGGTTAGTTGTCAAGGTTTTGATCGTTAAGCTATATTCTCCGGATATTGATAGTCGGGATTTTGATATAGTTGGGAATTTGATATAATCAATATTTTGATAGTATCGGGTTTTTGAAATGTTGCAATTTTGGTATTTTCGTGACTTCGATTGTTATTACTTTAATTAGTGTAATGTTTGATTGTCAAGATCTCGATTTGTCAAAATTTTGATATTGTACAAATTTTGATTCATCAGGATTTTGATTTCTCAATAGTTTTGGTGAGTTGTCAGGATTTTGATCGTTAACCTATTTTTTCAGGATATTGATAGTCGGGATTTTGATATAGTTCAATATATTGATATTATCGAGATTTTGAAATGTTGAAATTTTGTTATTATCAAGATTTCGATTGTCATGACTTTGATGCACAAAGTTTGATTGTCAGGATTTGGATTTGTCAAAATTTTGATATTGTCGAAATTTTGATTTATCAGGATTTTTATTTTTCGATAGTTTCTGTTAGTTGTCAGGATTTCATAGGTTTCGATATATCCGGAAATATTAAAAGTGAGAATTTTGATAATGTCGAGATCTTAAGTGTCAGGATTTGTCGTTAGTTTGATTTTGAATCGGTGAAATTTTAATATCATCCATATGTATTATTTATGAGGGTTTGTTGTAAAATTTGGACCGTTTATTGTTAGCACATTAATAGTGAGGCTTAAATGGGATTTTGATATTGTCAAGCTTTGGACTGTCAGAATTATGAAACGGTGGAATTTTAATATACTCCAGATTTTGATTTGTCAACAGTATAGTTTGAGTTAGTCGTCAAAATTTTAATCGTCAACCTATATTGTCAGGATTTTGACAACCGAAATTCGGATATGATTGGGAATTCGTTATAATCAAGATTTTGATATTGTCGGGATTTGAACTGTTGGAATTTTGGTATTGTCGACAGTTCGGTTGTCATTACTTCAATTTGTGTAGGTCTTATTGTCAGGATTTTGGTTTGTCAAAATTTTGATTTTGTCGAAGTTTTGATTTATCAGAAATTTGATTTCTCGATGGTTTCGGTTAGTTCCCTGGATTTTGATCGTTAACCTATGCTCTCAGAATCTTGAGATTCGGGATTTTGATATAGTTGGGAATTTGATATAATTTAGATTTTGAAATTATTTGGATTATCAAAAGTAGGAATATTGATAATGTCGAGATTTTAATTGTCAGGATTCTAATTTGTCATGATTTGGCAAAATTTTTATATTTTCGAATTAGTGTTGATTTGTCAACACAAGTTTTGTTTCCCGATAGAATTGGGTTAATTGTCAGAATCTTGACCGTCAGCCTATTTTCTCAGGATATTTATAATGGAGCTTTTTTATATAATCGCGAATTTGATAATCAATAATTTTACATTGTCAAAATTTTGATTGCTCGATGATAATAGGTTCTGTTAGTTGTCAGGCTTTTGACCATTAAACCATATTCTCATGATATTGACAGTCTGGATTTTGATATTATTGGGAATTTGATAAAATTAAGATTTTGAAATTGTGGGGATTTTCAAAAGTAGGAATATTGATAATGTCAAGATTTTAGTTGTCAGGATTCTGATTTGTCGCGATTTGTCGAAATTTTGATATTGTCGAGATAGTGTTGATTTAACAACACAAATTTGACTTCTCGATAGAAGTTGTCAGAATCTTGATCGTCAGCCCATATTGTCAGGATATTTATAATGGGTTTTTTTTATATAATCGGCAATTTGACAGTCAAGGGTTTCACTCATAAGATTTTGAAATACTGGAATTTTGAAATTATCAAGCATTTGAATGTCAGCATATTGATTTGTCAGAATTTTGCAACTTTGAAATTTTGATCTATCATAATTTTCATTTGTCAAAAGTTTGGTAATCATCATAATTTCGTTCTATATTGTCAGAATATTGACAGCCGGGAATTTGGTATTGCTAAGATTTTAAAATTGTCAGGAATTGAACATATTGTAATTTTGATTGTCGAGATTTTGAGATAGTCAAAAAAATTTTAATTTTGATTGATTGTTGATAGGTTAGTTGTCAGGATTTTGCTTATCAATCTATATTTCAGCATATTGATCGTCAGGATTTTGATATAGTTGGAAATTTGATATAATCAAGATATTTAAATTGTCGAGGTAGTGTTGATTCAACAACACAAGTTTGACCTCGATAGAATTTTGTTATGGGAATTTTGATATTATCAAGCATTTGAATGCCAGGATATTGATTTGTCGGGAGTTTGCAACTTTGGAAATTTAGAACCTTCTAGATTTTTAATTATCATAATTTTCATCTGTCGAAAATTTGGTAGTAATCAGGATCTTATTCGCCTATATTGTCAGGATATTGACAACGAAGAAATTTGATATTGCCAAGATTTTATTATTGTCGGGAATTTAAAGTATAGGAATTTTGATTGTCATGATTTTGATTTGTGTAAAGTTTGATTGTCGGGATTTTGATTTGGCCAAAGTTTGTTATTGTTGAAATTTTGATTTATCAAAATTTCTATTTTGATTGATTGTTGATAGTTTCAGTTAGTTATCAGGATTTTAATCATCAATCTATATTTCAGCATATTGGTAGTCGAGATTTTTATATAGTTGGGAATTTGATATAATCAAGATTTTCAACACATGTTTGACTTTTCGATAGAATTGGGTTAGGTGTCAGAATTTTGATCATCATCCAATATGCTGAGGATATTTATAAGGGGGATTTTTATATAATCTGGAATTTGGCTTGACTTGAAATATTGGAAATTTGCTATTATCAAGCATTTGAATGTCAGAATATTGAATTGTCGGAATTTTGCAAATTTAGAATTTCAGAACCCTCAAGATTTTGATTTATCATAATTTTTCTTTGTCAAAAAATCGAAAGGTCATCAGAGCTTTGATCGTCAGTCTATATTGTAAGGATATCGACGGCCAGGAATTTGATATTGCCAAGATTATAATACTGTCAAGAATTTAAAATATTGGAAATATTGATTGTCATGATTTTAATTTGTGTAAAGTTTGATTGCCGAGATTTTGATTTGGCCAGAGTTTGACATTGTCGAAATTTTTATTTATCAAAATTATGATTTTGATTCATTTTGATAGTTTCGACTAGTTGTCAGGATTTTGATCGTCAATCTATATTCAGGAGATTGATAGTCGGCATTTTGTTATAGTTGGAAATTCAATATAATCAGAGTTTTGATATTGTTGGAATTAATCGCCAGGATTCTGATTTGTCTTTAGTTTGATTTTAATTCGATGAGATTTTGGTATTGTGTCGGCAGCTTTGGGTTAGTTGTCAGATTTTTGTACGTTTGCCTATATTGTAAAAATATTAATAGTGGGGATTTTGGGAATTTGATATTCGGGATTTTGAAACGTTGGGATTTTATTACTATCGAGATTCTGTTTTACCATAATTTTGTTTTCTTGACAGTTTGAGTTAGTTTGTTCTGATCAAATTTTTGAACTTCCATTTTGAGAGATTAGTGTTTATTATTTATGATAATTTAATATGCCTAGTCACCTTAATAGTTTGTTTCATTAATTATTTTGAGGAAGAACGTGATATTGAAGGCCCTTTGTTTAGTTTCGACTTCTATGGTGAATTTATAGACAAATAACAATATCTTATTCTTGTATGAAAAGAGAAGTGCGCACGCTCAGCAAACATCTGACTTAGTGACGATTAATCGTTGTTCGATATTTGCGAAGTATTTACCTACTTCTAATGAATTTTAATTTGTATTTCATATTCTGTACAAATAATTAAAAATCCTTATTTCCTATTTGATTCTATTTTTATTTATTATTTTACCCGAAATGCAAAACGTTTGTCATCGCTGCGTGAATTTACTTTTATATTACCCAGCGTGTACACGTTTTGTCTACGAACAATCTCAGAGAATACATGTAATTTTTCCGACAATCGTTTTGAAATGCCAATTTTACGCACTAGTAAGAAAAGTTGATATATCTTTAAGAATTAGAGATATAACACTTCATCCATTGTTCTAAAATTAACTATTGTTGGCTTTTATTTCTAATTTATTTCGATTACATCTAATTAACTTTCATATATCATAATTTTATAAATTGATTCACGTGCTGTATGTTTTTGGATAGTTATCTCGTCTCATGACTAAAAAGTCCTTGTTTTTGTTAGCCTGTTGGATATCGAAACTTCGAACATATTTTTCGAGAACATAAAGCTGCCAACTACCGAAACGTGAAGTGATTTACTGCTTCTTGAAGATTGATTATACCTTATGAATACAGTTTAAGAAGTAGCGATTTATTAGAATCATAAATAAAATAATAGCTCAAGGGAATAAGTAACATTTAGCAAACTCTTCCACATTCGCAAACCTATGACTGAAACAGTCAGCGGTTCATTCGCCTTTTTACCATTATTTTTTAAATCTAGCCAGAAGGGAACACAACGTGTGATGAGGAAAAAATGTGCAATAAATTTTTTCGTTTTTTTAGCAATTTTTTTCAGATTAGTTGAAGTGTGTTGTGCGTAATATATATTATCCAGACTAATCTAACTTGTATCATAATGACCAAATGGCAAACAAACTGACTGTTATTCAATAAAATTTATTTATATGGTTATCATCAATATTATAAAGGTATTAACGGATATTATTATTGCACCACTTATTTAAAGCAACTTCGGTTCAATTTGAATCTAATAAAACATTTTTAATGAGGCCATTTTGCTTTTAAATAAATGGTTTCAATAATTAATTAAATAAATTTCGTGTGGAATGTCGTAATATACGATGATTCAAGAACAGAAAAACTCCAGAATATCAGTATTTTGCGACGTCGCGAATATTATATCATATAAAAGTTTTATTATGCAACTCTCTTTTCAGTGAATTTTTATAGAGCTAGTAAAGACCTGGTAGGTAGTTTTTTTAGCCCCCATTTATTAGAGTGAATTATAAATTTGATTGCTTTTTTTTAAGGGTAAGTTTTGTGAGCCAGATTTAAATATAAATCTACTTGCCTCAGAAACAGGCCATGCCCTGGAGCATTTCTTGGGATTCCTATGGGTTTTTTAAATTCAGATATTTAATTTGTAACTTCTTTGAATATTTTTTTTTCTGTTATTTCGCCTATGTTGCAAGATGTACTTGAGGGCAAAAATAACAATTGTTTTTCTTGTTGGTTATGTATCTAAGCGTATAAATTCAGCAATTATGACTAGCAAACCAATATATTAATAGTACTAGATATTTTGGGCCTTTTTATGCGCTTGAATATCATATAGATCTGTTAACTTACTTGGCATATTCCTTCAAAGAATATGCTTCTTGCTCTTTAAAAAGTTAAGAAAAATGAATATGAATTAAGGAAATATGGTTTTAATACTTTAATAGTTCATTGATTAAAACGAGCAATAAATGTTATATTAAAGTGTATGTCATATATTATGATCATTTAACTTTGTAGGTTTAAAAATACCAAAATAACATATTAAAATACAGTTTATTTCATAATTTTGATTAGAACTTAATTAGAGATGTCTAGAATTAAATGAGACGCAATTTACAGCTCGACGGAATTCTAGAAACGAAGCGAGGTCAACGAAAAACATGCGTATCCAGAGGCATTTCGCGACATTGATACTATTATAGTTAGAGCCATTCAGCATTCAGTGGAAAATATAGTTTTAATAATTTAATAAATTATTGATTAATACGATCATTAAATATTTTAATAGTATGTATGTCTTAACCTGCCATATCTGGATAATTTGACTATGTAGCCTTTGAAATACCAAAATAGCATTTCAAAATTCAATTTATTTCATAATTTTAATTGGAATTTAATTAGAATTGTCTAGAATTAAATAAGACCCAATTTCCAGCCAGACGGAGTTCTAGAAACGAAACGAGGTCAACGACAGACCAGCGTATCCAGACACATTTCGCGACAATAACACTATTATTGTTAGAGCCATTCAGCATTCAGTGGAAAATATAGTTTTAATAATCTAATAAATAATTGATTAATACGATAATTAAATGTTATAATAACGTGTATGTCATATCCTGCCATATTAGGATGATTTAACTTAGTAGGCTATAAAATACCAAAATAGCATTTCAAAATACAATTTATTTCATAATTTTAATTGGAATTTAATTAGAGTTGTTTAGAAGTTAATAAGACGCAATTTACAGCCAGACGGAATTCTAGATACGAAACGAAGTCAACGAAAGACGTGCGCATCCAGACGCATATCGCGACAATAACACTATTATCGTGAGAGCCATTCAGTATTCAGTGGAAAATATAGTTTTAGTAATTTAATAATTGATTGATTAATACGAGCATTAAATGTTATAATAACGTGTATGTGATATCCTGCCATATTACGATGATATGACTTTGTAGCCTTTAAAATAAACTAAGTGACATAGAAAAAGGAACACCTAGTATAAGACTTCTGATTTCAATAATTTTTTGTGTATAAATTCTTTACAACTCGTGAAAGAAATGATGAATATTTCAGCCTTATCAGACCAGGGATTTTTTGCATGCATTATTTTTTTATCAAACATTTCAAGTTTCATATACATAAAGTAAGTCCCATTTATCCTTGCAAAGTGACTTGTTTTGCTTCAGTTAAGTTCTTAGTGAAACGTTATTATGCCTCCTATACGAAGACGTGCCAATTTTACTCAGCTTAATGAATTTGATAGAGGTCGGATAGTTGGTATGAGAGAGGCTGGATTGACCATTCAGGAAATTGCCAGAAGGTTAAACAGGAGCAGCCATACAATAACAAGATGTTGTCATGCATGGTTCTTAGAAGGGCGCCAAAGGCGAGTTAGGGGGACAGGACGTCGTAAAAGGACGACAGAACGTCAAGATCGCTTTCTTCGTCTCTTGGCATTAAGAGACCGTTTCGCAACCACAAGATCCATATATAACCAGTGGTTTCAAAACAATGGAAGGCTAATCCATATGCGAACAGTCTATCGCAGAATAAGGTCCTTTGGACTTTTTTCTTTTAGACCACACTTAGCCCTACCTTTGACGGCAGATCACCGTCGGTAACGCCTACAATCGTGTAGAGAACGGCTACATTGGGATGTTCGTTGGAATTCCGTCGTTTTTTAGTGACGAATCCCGATTTTGCTTGGGTGGTCATGATGGTAGGGCAAGGGTTAGAAAGGCGCTGTCCTGAATTTTTTGTAGAGATGCACGTACACCGCACTGTGGGTGCTATGGTTTGGGGTGCTATTTCTTACGGAAGCAGGTCACCTCTAGTCTTCATCAGAAGCAATATGACAGCTCGGCGCTATACCGAGGAAATCTTAGATCCGTATTTGCTACCCTATCTAGGAAATCTTGACGCCCCCATTTTCCAACAAGATAATGCACGTCCACATGTTGCTAGGGTTACTTTACAACATTTCCAAGAGTCTCATGTTAATTTATTGCCATGACTCCCAAGATCCCCCGACCTATCACCTATTAAGCATATATGGGATATGATGGGTCGAAGATTGACTTCATTGGCAGCCCATCCACAGACCTTGGAGGCACTACAACGTGAGGTTCAGCTAGCATGGGATGAGTTGCCTCAGGACGGAATCGATCATTTGATTACATCAATGCCCAGGCGCCTGAATGAATGCGTGCAACATCGGGGTGCATCCACACATTATTAGCTATAGTAACCAAACTCCTGTGTATTTCCATTTGATTTTTTCATCATTTGCATAAATTAGCAAAAAGAATAAAATTATAAAAAATTGGATCATTATTTCTGGGTGTTCCTTTTTCTATATCACTTAGTATATCAAAATAGCATTTCAAAATACAATTTATTTCATAATTTTGATTAGAATTGAATTAGAGTTTCTAAATTGCTATTCAAATAGTGAAATTCTTTCTGAAAATAGATCTTCGTTTAAATGTTATTCAAAAATACTGTTGAGGTTCCCAATGGGTGAAAAAAAAATTGGAAATATAAATCATTAAATAAAGCACAAGTTGTTAAAAACATTTTAGGAGAAACCTGCTTGGAAAATATAGTTTTAATACTTTAATAAATTATTGGTCAACACGAGGATTAAATATTTTAATAACGTGTATGTCATATCCTGCTATATTAGGATGATTTGACTGTAGCTTTTAAAATGCCAAAATAGTATTTCAAAATACAATTTATTTCATAATTTTATTTAGAATTTAATTAGAGGATCTAAATTGCTATTCAAATAGTGGAATTCCTTTTGAAAACAGATCTTGGTTTAAACGTTATTTAAAAATATGCTTGGGGTTTATAATAGGAGAAATAAAATTGGAAACAAAGCACAAGATATAAAAAACGTTTAAAAAAAAATGCTTGGAAAATACAGTTTTAATAACTAATAAATATTTGATTAATACGATCATTAAATATTATAATAACGTGTATGTCTTATACTGCCATATCAGGATAATTTGACTTTGTAGCCCTTAAAATGCCAAAATAGCATTTCAAAATACAATTTATTTCATAATTTTTATTAGAATTTAATTAGAGTTGTCTAGAATTAAATAAGACGCAATTTACAGCCTGACGGAATTCTAGAAACGAAACGAGGTCAACGAAAGCCGTGCGTATCCAGACGCATTTCGTGACAATAACACTTATTCTTAGAGCCATTCAATTTTCCGGTGAAAATATAGTTTTAATACTTTAATAAATACTTGATTAATACGATCATTAAATATTATAATATCGTGTGTGTCATATCCTGCCATATCAGGATAATTTGACTTTGTAGTCTTTAAATTACTAAAATGGCATTTCAAAATACAATTTATTTCATAATTTTAACTGGAATTTAATTAGCGTTGTCTAGAATTGAATAAGACGCAATTTACACCCAGACGGAATTCTAGAAACGAAATGAGGTCAACGAAAGATGTGCGTATCCAGACGTATTTCGCGACACTAGCACTATTATCGTTAGAGTCATTCAGTATTCAGTGAAAAATATAGTTTTAAAACTTTAATAAATGATTGATTAATACGATTGCAGGCTTTAAAATACCAAAATAGCATTTTGAAACACAATTTATCTCAATTTTGATTAGAATTTAATTAGAGTTTCTAATT
Organism: Pissodes strobi; assembly: GCA_016904865.1. NCBI lineage: Eukaryota > Metazoa > Arthropoda > Insecta > Coleoptera > Curculionidae > Pissodes > Pissodes strobi. Next base: position 68,660 of record MU185549.1, read on the forward strand.
TGCTACTCAAATGGTGAAATTCGTCTTGAAAACGGATCTTGGTTTAAATGTTATTTGAAAATATGTGAAGTTCCCAATGGATGAAAAAAAATTGGAAACAAAGCACAAGTTATTAAAATTCGTTTTAAGAAAGACGCGCTTGGAAAATATAGTTCAAATTACCAATAATGTAACTGTTCACCGATTGAAAATGAGGAAATTAATGTATATCCTTTGCAGCATAAAAGTGATGCATGTATGTCATAATGAAGTTATGGCAGCGTTGTGAAAACCGCAAATCGCTGCCCGTTTTATACGCAAGGCCAACGCAAGTAAGAGAGGAATGAAATATTTTTGTCTTGTAGAATTGCATGAATTTTCGGATATAAGACATGTAAGATATTCGTTCTCGTTAAACTTTGAATTTCCGTTTAAAGTTCGTTTCAAAATTACAGGCAGTTACTAAAAATATATCTGCTGTATCCCCAAAAAAATGTTCACGAGGGTGAAGAGCCAAATACGAAAGGAATAAATAGGTTATGTCTGCTTCTGAAAACTGCGCATGCGTCTGTAATGACTTCTTATTGAACATACCTTATTCCTTATTTGCATTTTATTTCCTGTGCAAACAATTCCAAATTCTTATTTCCTATCCAACCTTAGTGTTATTCTTATCTAATCTCATTTCAATCGGCTTTAATTTTACCCAAGAGGCAAGAAGCTTGACAACCCTGCTTGAATTCTATCAATTCTATTATGGCAGCGCCTATCAGGTGCTTTCAACATCATATTGCCATGATTATATTTAAAATTACTGTGTGTGTCATATTCTAACGTGTTATGATAATTTGACTTGGCAGCCTCTTATACTTTTTGGAACATATCCTAATACGATTTAAAAATTATAAAGTTGGGCCTAATTTAAATTAGTATTTAAATTGCAAGTAAAGAACAAAATCTGTTTTCAAAAGAGAACGTGAAACGCAAAACCTGAAGAGGGGGCGGACAAAGAAAATTAATTATGTATTCATTACGTTAGGGCATAATCTTGACATCTATTTTGGAATTCTCACTAAAAATGTATTGTAATTGCTGTTACACCATATCGTTTAAAAAATAATCAATCGCTTTCTAGATGGTAAAGTAAATAATTGTATTTACTTGGGAGGCAGACAAAATAGGGAAAATACGGCTTAATGCGTCAAAGAATGAAAACGCCCTTTCCGCTCCAGTTAGTTCCAACGTTAATCGACACGTGATACAAATAATCACGCGTTCACTGAATATAACTTTTTAAATATATAAACTCAAACAACATCTATATTATGCCAGTATACCACGTATAATTTATTTTGAAGGAATATGCCAGAGACTAACACAAATATGGAAACAAAAAATAATGTGACAAATTAAGGTGCTATACCGTATCTCCTAATATTAAATGAAGAATTGAAGAGCAATACTCACTATTTTTCTTGTAGAGCAAGATCTCGAACTGGTCGTACAATTGGTGTTCCAGCACGTGATCCACCCTACTGATTGTCTCCTTGTCCGTTAGTTCGCCGAACATGAAGGCGCAACGGCAGGACTTCTGCATCACCTCGGCCCTATTGTATCCGGAGATCTTGCAGAAGGACTCGTTGCAGTATACGATCGGATAGTCCACTATCTGTGCGTTGGCTAGGAGGAAGCTGCTGTCTGCTGCAAAAGAGAATTATGGTGTGGTGTAGTATTTTTAAAGTCAGTTTGAATTGCAAAAAAACCTGTAGTCGTCACGTACCAAATATATCTAAGACATAGGCGTTACATTTTCTTTGCTTAATTAGTTCATTAATTCTTATAATAATATATTTGTCCAAAATCTGTTCATATTCAGAATTAGGTACTCATCTAATCTCATGATTACTATTTCAGAACAGTGTCAAATTATATAACGTGGTCCTCAGAATTCAGAATATTTCTCGAATGTCTAGAATTACAGCAATTACGCAACTTACAGCCAGACGGAATTCTAGAAACGAAACGAGGTCAACGAAAGACGTGCGTATACTGACGCATTTCGTGACAATAACACTATTATGTTAGACATTCAGTATTTCCTTAAATAATATAATCCTTCCAGCTAAAAATAAAAAATAAACTTGTTATTGACCTTTTATTTAACCGAACCCTTGCTAGGACTTTAAGACGGGTAGTTTTTCCGGAGCGCGACACAACAATCATAATAACGATTCATGGATAATAATCATAATCGATCATCTGGCGTTACTTGGGTCTACGCAACTGCATATTCCTCTACTGTAGACTGCCACCGCTGCAACACGGAAACTATAACCAATTGAAATGTAAATCAAACGCGATAGTCCTGCCCATATAATATGTCCACGTTGACTACAACGAGTGCGATTATATACGGTCTGACATGGCGAGACGGAGACGGAAATTATAACATTGTTTGAAATTTAGCAGTGGCCAATAATATTCAGCGTCATAGAGAAGGTTGTGAATTTAATAATATACGAGGGGCGATGACTATTACAACGTGTTATTGGTTTGAATCCAAAATTAGTAAGTTGATCATACCCGATATATAGCCCAATTAAACTGACTTTAAAAATACTATATTTGACTATATTCGAATTGGTCTAATTATTAGTAACAGGCTGACCTTATTCTATCCTGCTGCCAGGATCAGTTCTGTTTACACCCAAACGTACCGACCAGCAAACCTACAGACCTCTCATCTTCTATGGGCTGTGATGGTGCTAAAACTCGCCAAATGAATGGAGAAGCAAATATTGGCAGCAAAATAGAGAACAAGATAAAAGCTGTTCTACACCTAAACGAACGAACTTCACTGCACGTAGTGAGTGATGGGAGAGCACAGATGGCAATGGTGTGATAGCAGAAGTGAGGGAAGAAGAATCTGGCAAAAAGTTTTAGGTTTGAGTGACATGCTGCTGAGCTCCTTATTAAGAGTACTTAAAAGTAATCAGAAGTAATTTGGAGCTTTTTAGGGATAACTTTTAGGCATTTTTTTAGTTACTGTTTCAGTTTCATATTTTTTAAAATGACGCCTAATTGTATAAGTATAACTGATACACTTCACCACAATCTTTCCTTGAGGTATCTCAAAATTATTTTAATGTTTAGTATCTCAAATAAGTGACCAAAAGGAACCAACTG
>MU185549.1:72224-110224 GCA_016904865.1 Pissodes strobi
CCACTTGACAGAGGTGGTATATATTCTTTTTTGAAAAAATTGATAGCTCTTTTCGCTTGAACACTCATGGCGAGAGGGCCGTTGTCCGTATCGAAATTTATCATTGCTATTTTTGACCCTCCGGTCTAACCTGATTGTGTCGTTGCAGTATTAGGCAAATTAAGTAGAATGTATATTTTCTAAAATTATTGGTCATATCGTCCATAAACGTTGGTGATGAACTAGTGTGGTGACCTCTTTTTTTTTAAAGGTATGTTCAACAGGAGTGTTTCTATTAAGATGGCTAAAGTTACTTATCATTTACCTAGGGTCCTTTTGTGGGACAGAATTCCTTCTATGGGATAGAATTCCTTTTGGGAGGTAGAATTTCACGCTGACCTAGCTAATTCCGCCCTCAGTTAGCCGTACCGATGCCTTTTTTGTCAGGGTGACGCAACCATATGGTGGAGACGTACTACTCAGGAAGGGACTAGACACCGGCCCCCCAACTCGACCAAAATCAAGTTAAATCAATTTTAATTTATTTTAGTGCCTTAATTACCGTGTATAGCTTGCCGGCATATACCGTTTTAATGAATGAATATATAATCAAATGGTTGTGGGTCATTTGGCTTAATTACCGTATTTTTCTAACAGTGATATATCATTTTAATGAATGATTATATAGTTAGGCGACTGTAGGTAGTTTGCCTAAATAATCGCGTATTTCTTACCGATATGTATCATTTTAATTAATGAATATATGTTGAAGAAGTAGTCCATAATCTCGCAGTGGAGTTAAAATGTAGAAGTGAAATAAAAGTCTTGTAGTCTTCCTCCACTTAATTTATTGCGCAATTTAGCTCAGGTAGCTCGACATGTTTCGAACACATAAATGTTCATCATCAGGAGAGCTAAAAGAATCTACCCTTATTCAAGAGTTCAAGTTCGAAATAATACAATATAAAAGTAAAATTCAAACCAACGGCCTGAACAAATGAAAACCTACTCACCAGAGCTCGGGTCCGAAGACCACAGTAAGAAGGGGAAAAATTCAACCCTTAGGAGAAAAGTATCATCTTATCATCTAGAATTAAGTGTAGGAGGAAGAAAAGAAGAAAATTCGCTGAAAAAGAGAGATTAGAGATTGATTGTTAGAAATTCAGACCATTGCCTTACCTAAAATACATGTTACAGTTAAAACCCAAATTTAAACTTAAAAGATATTGTGCCACATAAGGCTTTAATTATTTATTTTTTCTTCCTTTTGGACAACATTTTATTGCTTTAGAAGGATTTTTCAATTTAAATCTAAAGTAACGAAACCAGATTTGTCACGTTGATGGCCACGATTGAAAATTTAAGGTTAGGTTGACAGATGACAGAATGTCAAAAAAGGCAAGAATGACAAATGAAGTTCAGAGCAATTTTCTTCTTCTCTTCGCCGAGGCAACCAATGGTTGGTGTGTTGGAATAAACATGGATGGGAATTAGGGCCCGAGTTCTAGAAAAGACATCCAACAATAAGTACAACTTCAAAGCCAGCGGAAAATACCTAGGAACTAGGCCCGTATACAAGTTTCTCTCACGGAAGGCACTACCTTATTCGAGTGTTCAAAACGATACAATATAAAAGTAAAATTCAAACCACGGGCTTGAGCTAATAAACATCTACTCCCCAGAGCTCAGGTCAGACACCACAATCAGAAAACAGGGAAAAACATTGGAAATAGCTGTCGGTCATTTGCCTTAATTACTGTGTATAGCTTATCGTTATATATCATTTTAATTAATGAATTTATAATTAAACAACTGTAGGCCATTTGACGTATATCGTTTATATTCTCGTTAATTCTCGTTTCATTTCAGTTCATTTGACTAGTGTTCGAATAGCTGACTGATTTAATTTTTACTGTATTTGGCTGTAAAGCTTATGGCAGTAATTTATTTCACATAACTGAAATGTACTAATTTAATTTATCGCCTTGATATCGGAATCGACTTGAGCTCAATTCGTTCACCTGCCAAGACCTAGACCCACGCTTTAAAAAACAAATTGAATCTGCTGAGTAAAAGTGTCATGTGCAACTAACAAGTAAGGTTACATATTTGACACCCATGCTTAAGGCTGGTTAAATGAAAATCACATAATTGAGGGATAAAATTTAAGGGCAATTTTAGGTAATCCTGGCTAATCTCAGGTAAATAGAGCTAATCCCAAGTAATCGTAGAATATTACCTACGGTAATAGAGGCAATCTCAGATCGAAAAGGTAATATGGTGTTACATATTATACAAAAATTCACATGTAGGCTAAGAAGACTAAAAATGATAAGTAATTAAAATAGGTAGTCAAATTGGTGTATTTTTCGATTAAATTGTTGTCGCCCTTAAAAAGATTAATGTTAGTTTCAGATTCAGGGTATATTCGACAAACAACATTTGAGAGATGATAGCCCACGTCAACAGGGTGTTAAAATTAAAACATCAATATTGTTTTTTGCTATTACAAAACATTTCTGTTTCAAAATTGGTAAGTAAATCACCTTAAATTTTAACCAAGAACTTGCTTCTGACATTTTATCCAGTGACGCACTACAGTAGGAGATGGTACTTCCTCTTGCTCCAACTGTTACGCCACTGGCTGCAGGATAATAATTAATTACTTGCCATTCCTAATTTATTATCCTTCAAAAAGCGATGACCTTCCACTGTTCAAAAATCAATAGTCTTCCAGTTATTTGACTCCGAATAAATGCTTCTGCAGGTTTTGCATAGTTAAAAGTTATTCCATTATTAAAGAACGATAAATATGGGATTAAAAATATAGCAAATATGTATCATTCAATCACTATTTGGGTAATCACAGCTAATTTTAAGTAATTAGCGATAGTTCCAAGTTCCTAATTAAGTTTATGAAATCAAATACTTAATATTTATAGCTATTTAAAGTTATTCAAAGGAGGACGGCAATTTTGCCTCTACGAGGCGTATAAGGTATTTTATTTCGATTTTTAATTCATGAGGGCCTTGTCACATGCAGCATTCCGTTCAAAACGGCTCAAATCGCCTTATCCTTTGAACCTCGTCCGTAAAGGAATTTCCGGTGGAAAGTCGCCTCAAGCTCAAATACAGCCTTACCGACCTAACATAAGGTCGGTTTATTTCTGGACGCTTAATCCTTTGATTTTACAGTTTTACACCTACTCTCCGACATAGTCGTATGTTTTCCGTTGGCGGTCACGTTTCATAATATATTTGATTATGACTCACCGGTGGCTTATGTGCTTCCGTAAGATAAGAACGAATAATTGATAGTAAATTGTTGATTGTCCATGTATAATTAAACTCTGCATCCTTTTGAATAGGGAATTCCCGCTGAGCTAATAAAATATGGGGCCCAGAGATAGGTTGTGCGCCTAAAGGAACTCTTCAATATCTAAATGAATGGAGAGAAAGTTCCCTCGATATGCAAAGATGCGCGAACCACTTTCAGAGAAGAGATGACTGTTCAAATTACAAATATTTATCGGGCACCAAAGCATGTGACACCGTTCCAGTTCAAAAACTATGGGATATACTGGAAAACGAATGTCAGACAGGGATGTTGCCCCTTTCCCATGTTATTTAAAATTTATCTAAAAGATCGGAGAAGAACTTGTTGTGGAATGGGTGTGCCGATAGATAATCTTGTATACTCTTCATTTTGCAGACGACTAGGTGAAGTAGATCTTGAGTTCATGGCAAGAAGATTAACTAAAACATATTATGAATGGGGACTGTCACTAAATCCTTTAAAAATAAAATATTGTTGAATATAGGGGTCGTGTTAACGTTGGGAACCAACGTTTAGAGGGTGAGGGCACGTGTGAAAATTGAAACATATGATCGAACAGAGAAAGAGATAACCGAGAGAATCATTAAAAGAAATAAAGTGATATGATCGATCATCGATTCATGATGACAAAATATTTCCCTAGAACCTAAAAATCTCATATATATCGCCATAATTAAATTCATTAATAAAATCTTTAGAACGAAGGCTTCTTGCCCTTGAAATGGATCCTTGATGGAACAAGCTACCAACGACGGAATTAGAGAAATAATGAAAATCCAGACAACAATCACGAAATAAATCCAATACGGTACGGGCATGTAGAGAGAATGGACAACCAGAGGCTCCCCAAAAAATTGCTAAGATTGGTACCACTAGAAAGAAAGAGAAGAGGTAGACCACCAACGAAACTCACAGGAATGGGTGGTATACAAAGAGTAACATCTGGGTGTAGTCTAGAGCCCGGACACCGGACAGATAGAATCTTTTCGATATATCGGAATATCGTGTTCCTTATTTGTTTTCAGGTTTAAAATCGCACTCGGTTTCTAGAAGAATTGCCCTAATTTCGTTTGAAAGAACTAATGCTTTATTCATAATAAACTGTTTAATGAAAATTTTTTTCTTTAAGTTTCCCAATATCAAAACGATGTTCAACCCTAAGAGGACGCGTACAGATAGTAAAGTTGAAAAATACCATTGCTTGTTTTGGGGACACCCTTTAAAAAATAAGCAGAATCCTTAAAAATTTGTCGTAGTTTATCGCTTCGCCAAACAAAAGGAAACCGTCTTTTTATAGTGCCTCATTCTCTTATCCACCCCTCGGCGTTAATTGTTTGTCCTTAATTAAGAGCTAAGGGCTCTCGATTGCGTCAATAAGCCGTTTTGCATAAGGCTGACGTAAATGTATGGACCTTATCGATAAATTACCTGGAAATGTGATTGATCGATTAGCTGTTTAAATTATTGCGGAAGGTCTGTGTTTGACACCGGAAGATTTAGATTCGCCCATAAGCGACGTCAATCCTACGTGGGTGGCGATAGAAATTCCTATGTTATAGCCTTAGGATTATCATGCTTATAAGGGAATACGAACACGTCTCGAGTAACGAACCCTTCCACTTTTTGAGATTTGATATTACCTAAATGGGCGGATTAGCATCAAACCACCAATGAGTATGGCAACCGCAACAACCGTATACTTAGTGGCAGCACCACATAATGTATGGATAGATACACTTAGGAGGAATTTAAAGGTTAAATGCAAGCGATGAGAAAGCGAGAGAACCAGCTCTTGTACACTCATCCTATATGCTTTTATAGAACACTGAAGAAGCCCAGATATCTGATGGGAAACGTCCACTGATAAAATATTTGGTCTCAACGAATGCAGCATAAACTGAGTGCAAAGTTATTCCCTAGACGCAACTCACTTAAAACCACGCACGAAAGGCGCCGATAACTTCCAAGGCATCTGGAAACATGGAATTAGTGTCCCTTTTTATTATGTAGTCCCAATTCAATAGAATGTGCGTCATCGTCATCATCCTGTAGAATTAGATTGATGATTGCCTTTGCAGATTTTCGAAAGGCATTCGATACTGCTCTGCACCTCTAGAATTTCTGGAAATCCGACAGCACAAGAGGAACCCTATTGGTAGAAGCATCTTCCAGGTCGATCTTTTTTGTCAAACATCACCCAAATTAGCCTAATACGACTGATACCCCGAATAAATAAATCATCTTTTACCTTATAAATATCAACCTGTACACCGTCATTTGACATATTAACTAAAATATCAATTTTGGTGGCCTTTTGCTAGATGTAAGCCCATTTTATTTTTAGGAATAATGGCGCGAAAAGATTATCTGTTTTATGTGGTTATTAAAATTTATCCAATTTACCAACGATATATTTAATTTGACTTGACTGGGTTAGTTTGGTTTGGACTGTCATAATGCCATAGGTTCATTAGATACAAATCACTCTGTCTGGTACCAAAATTAGAGGAAATATACCACATTTGGCAACATTGTAGTCAATTAGTAGTACAACTGGCCCATTCTGCTGCAAATTTGTTTCAAATGTGAAACTTTGAGGTTTTGAGGTGAAACTTCTTTCGCGAGGGTAAAGCCAGAAAATATGCTTATCAAAGTGAAACGCTTATGAAAGTGAAACACCCCTTTAATTAAGCATGTTCCAGTATAGCTATATAGAGGGTTGAAATTTTCAGGACATGTAGCCGGGGTACAATGGACTCTCCTGGACGAAAACTCCAGCTCCGTTTGGCCAGGAGAGGGGGGAGAAGAAAAAACTAAAATAATTAATTTCGGGGGGACCGGGGCTCTAATTTAGGATTTTGGGTTTTGGGAAAAAACCGCGTCTTGCCGAAATCTCAGCAATGGAGCCTCGGATCGAAAATCTGACAAGCGATGCCTCCCCCGGGGATCAGCTACGAGGTCGGGGATGGCAAAAATGGGAAGAAAAAATGCTTTATGTTCGGAAAGTTACTAAAAGTAGTATTGTAAAACGAAATAAGAAAAAAAAAATAATAAAAAAACAAAAACAAAAGATTGTTTGGAAAACTAATAAAAGTATTATAAAACCAAATAAAAAAAAATAATAATAAAAACAAATTTGTCAGAAAATTAATAAGAGAAGAAAGAAAAAAAATAATTAAAAAAGTAAGAGAAACAAGGTCGGCGAAGAAAATTTTGAAAAAAAAAGGAAAAGAAAATTAAAGAAAGTGTCGAATCCGGCGGCTAAAGTTGAGAAAAAAAACTCAAAAAAAGTCAATTCCTTGTAGCTCTTTCAGAAGTTTCATTTCAGTTGTGTGCTTATAAAGATGAGGTAGATAATTTATTTTCATTGATTCAAATGTGCTTCATGCTTCATCCAAAAATGTTTTGGCTTAAACACTCTCTAGGTCCATTATCTTTCAAATGGTCAGACCTGGAGCCCTATAAAGAATTAAATTTACTGAACACTCTGGGTATCTTACAAAACAGCAGAAAAATTAACATTATTAGAATTTAAGAAAATACACCACGTTTGGCAACATTGTCACCAAGCAGTAGTGTGATTTGGCCGTTCGACTGTTAGTAGTGTTAGTTATTCTTTCTGCTGCAAATTGAAGTCACATCTCAAACTCATTTTGGCTTCATGCTTCACGCAAACATTTTTTAGCCTAAAATACTCTATAGATCTCTCTCTTTCTGGCGATGAAAGTAAATTTGCAAAACCGAAGGAATGCAAACGTCACATGAACTCAATCGTTTTAGGGTAACTGAAGGACCTGAGACTCCATAAAGAATTAAATATTCGGGAGACTTGGCGTATGGCGTATTTTGCAAAACAGCATAAACATTAACATTGCGTGGCGCAGAAGAGGAAAATTTTAATTACCAAAATTATAGAAAACATTCTACGTTTGGCAACATTGTCTTTAAGTAGTAGTGTAATTTGCCGGTTCTGCTGCTAGTGTTGTAAGTGGCTCGTATTGCTGCAAATTGGTGTCAAATCTGAAACTTTGAACGCTTTTTTTCGGGCCAAATATGCTTCATAGTTCATCCAAGATTTTTTGCAGTAAAATACTTTTTTTTTTTTGGTGAAAAAAGTAATTTGCATTATGGAGATAACACAAATCTCTCTAGAATCAATTTTTTTGATAACTCAGGTCTCAGCCCCATGAAGAATTAAATTTACTGGACACTGGGTATTTTACAAAACAGCAGAAAATTTAACACTGATTAAATTATAGAAAATATACCACGTTTGGCAACATTGTCGTCAAGTAGTAGTGTAATTTGTCCGTTCGGCTGCTAGTAGTGTTAGTTATTCGTTCTGCTCCAAATTGATGTCAAATCTGAAACTTTTCTTGGGCCAAAAGGTGCTTAAACCTTCATCCAAAGATTTTTTGGCCTAAAATACTTTATGGGTCATTCTCTTTCTGGTGAAAAAAATAAATGTATAAAATTGAGAAAATGCAAACGTCACATGAATCCAATATCTGAAGGACCTGAGACTCCATGAAGAATTAGATATTCCCTATTTATTAGTATTTGACAAAAGAGCAGAAAACTTAACATTATGTGGCGCCAAAATCACCAAAACTATAGAAAAGATTCCACGTTTGGCAACATTGTCATTAAGTAGTAGTTTAACTGGCCCGTTCTGCTGCTACTAAGGGGCCCATACAGCTGCAAATTGGTGTTAAAAAACTGTGCTTTAAAACCTTTTTTATGTGCTTCACGTCTCATCCAAATTTTTTTGGCTTGAAATTCTTTAAAGGTAATTGGGTAAGAGTTGAAAAAGCAAAAGTCTCCTTGCGAGACTCAAACGTCACATGAATCGAATCCTTTTTTTGGTAACTCAGACCTCTTGAGAATGAATTTTACTGGGCATTATTTCACGAAAAAAAATTATGTGCCTCACCTTTATAAGCACGCAACTGAAGTGAAGCTTCTGAAAGATATATAAGGAATTATGTTTTTTTTTTAAGCTTTTTTCACTCAACTTTTGCCGCCGGTTTCGACACTTTTTTATTTTTTTCACGTTTTTTCGCCGAAAACCGCGTTACTTTAATTTTTTTCTATTATGATTTTTTTCTTTATTTTGTTTTATAGCACTCTTTATTAACTATCCGAACAATTTTTTCTTCTTTTTCTCTTATTTGGTTTTATAATACTTTTATTGACTTTTCGAACAATCTTTTGGGTTTGTTTTTATATTATTATTTTTTTCTTATTTTGCTTTATAAGAATTTTATTAACTTTCCGAACATTTTTTACTTTTTGCAATTTTCCCCTTTTTAAAAAAAAAAAAATGTTTTGTTCATAAGGCATTTTATTTCTTAATATTTTTGCCATCGTCGACCTCGTAGCTGAACTTCTTCGCCTTTTTTCGCCGAATCCGCGTCTCTCTAACTTTTTTTTTAATTTTTTTATTATTATTATTTTTCTTATTTCGTTTATAATACTCTTATTAACTTTTTGAACAATTTTTTACGTTTTTTTTCAATTTTTTCGACAAATTTTGGGTATCCGGGGAGGTGGGGGGGGGGGGGGGTATAATTCCCGAGTTCATTGCTTGTCAGATTTTCGATTCGAGGCTCCGTTGCAGAGATATCGGCAAAAAAAATACCCAAAATATCCCCTTAAATTAAAGACTCGGTCCCCCTCATGTGGTCAAAGCTAGTCCCCAAATTTCGACCCCCTACCTCTTCCCGTTCTCCCGATATTAATTATTTTAATTGTTTCTTCTCCCTTCTCTCCTGGCCGTCCAGGATCCTCATTTTACCCCGGCTACATGTCCTGAAAATTTCAACCCTCTAGCTATACTGGAACATGCTTAATTAAAGGGGCGTTTCACTTTGATAAACGCTTCACTTTGATAAGCATTTTTTCTGACTTTACCCTCGTTAAAGAAGTTTCACTTCAAAAAATCAGACAAATTAATATTATGTGACGCAAAAGAGGAAAATCGGAAGACGCAGAAGTCATTACACTGTCGTGCCACGCTGTTTTTGTTCTAATTTTATTTATCTATCTTCACCTCAAATTAGAAGAAACTGAGAGTTAGTAAAATTAGGTTAAGAAACTTTACAATTAAAGATGCGTAGGCTAGAAAAGGCTGTCTTCGAAGCATCTAAATTAGGTGCTAATTTACTCAAACTAGTAAATAACTCGATAACCTGTAAACCACGAAAAGCAACGGTAGACCGTCTAGGAATTTCCTCGACAAAGTCTAGCTGTCCCAGAGAATCGGTATAAAATGCATTGGAATTAGGATTTACTACACTCATACAAGGTATGTATTTCATAAAAATTAAAAAAAGATAAGGCTATTAAAGTAAAAATCTCAGGTCAAGTTAATATTATGGACAAGCATATTCTCGAAACAAAATTGGAGTTCAAGCTCCTGAATCTCCTCAACACTTACTATGGCAGGCATATGCGTGATCCCCTTCATCCTTTCCCCAGGACAAGTGAATAAAAGGATATTGTGTAAACAGACAGTCAAGCCACTACAACACGATGTTGTAGTGATGCAAATTGCTGGATTTTGGCCGGAATTAATAGGAGAAGTATTAATATACTGTGGTCAATATATGGCAATAACATATTTAAACACCCCTCATTTCGAAAAAGTTTTAACTCATTCTTGACAGAATGGTGAGCCAAAATTAATCTAAAATTTAAATAGGAGATTCTTCTTCTTCTTCAAGTGTGGTGTCCTCTTCGAACGTTGGCAATCTTCAGCGCTATCTGTACTTTGTACTTTATCGGCCGCTTTTCTAAGGAGACTTGTCGTAGTCTCACCATACCGGGTCCTCTTTTGCCTTCGATTTTTTCTTCTATTATTAATTTGATAAGTCCGTATCTTCGTTTTTAAGAATGTGTCCAAAGTACCAAAGTAACTTTCGTTTCTTAAGTTTGAGCATGACTTCGAGATCTTTTGACATTCTTGCAAGTACATTTACATTACGCAGTCTGTCCATCCATGCTATTTTCAACATCCGTCGATACGTCCACATTTCGAAACTTTGCAGCTTTTTACACATGGCTTCTGTCAGAGTCCACGCATCAATTCCATAATAGAGAATACTGAAGACGTAGCAACGTAGTACTCGAGTGCGAACGGAGAGTGACAGACTTCGGCAACACAACACGGACTTCATTTTTACAAATGATCCTCTGGCTTGTTCAATTCGGGCTCAAACCTCCTGCATATTATCCCACTTCTCGTTGACCTGGAATCCAAGATATTTGTATGACTGAACGCGCTCGATCTGCTGGCTCTGCACCTGCAGAATACCTCCTCCAACTTGGTTCTTATTAATAACCATCCATTAATGGAAATTCCTTCAGGGCAGCTTCCTAAGACATTTTCGAATATTTTGTTCGAGTAAATGTTAAAAAGTAATGGTGAAAGGATGCAACCTTGTCGGACACCCCTTTTGATTCGAACTCCGTCTGATATTTGTTGATCTACCTTAATTTGTGCAGTTTGGTATCAGTAGAGATTTGCGATTGTTCTGAGGTCTCTATCATCCAGGCCCACGTCTTTAAGGATTTCCATAAGCTTTTCATGCTGCACCCTGTCAAAAACCTTTTCGTAGTCTATAAACAGGAACAGATACATCCCTGCACCTCTGAACCAATACCTGGATACCAAACAGGGCCTCTCTCGTGCTGAACCCGTTAGGAAAACCGAACTGAGATTCGCCCATAAAGAACTCGCATCTCTTATGGATGAACTTTAGGAAAATCTTAAGAAAGTGACTCATCAAGCTGACAAGCCGGTAATCGCGCTCTTTTTGGAAGCGTTACAAATGTTGATTGAAGCCAGTCGGAAGGAATGACGCCCGATCGGTAGACCATATTGAAAAGCTTCACTATCACGTTCAGTAGATCGACATGACTTCCGAGTAGATTCCATTTGGACCTGCAGCTTTTCTATTTTTTGATAAGAGACTGCATGCTGGAATTCTTCCTTAGTTATATCAAGCCCTTCGCATGTATATTGGTCGGGAGTGTCCGATCTTTCATCTTGAAAAAGGTTTTTGATATAGCTACACCACTGTTCTACTTTGTGGTTAACGTCAAGAATTATTTTATCTTCACTGTCCAAGAGACTGCCAGTTTGCCGAGGTTTGTATACACCAGCAGTTTCCTTAATTTTCTTGTGCATATTAAAAGTGTCATATTTAGCCTCAAGAACTTCGATTTCGCGACATTGCTCATTAAGCCAATTTTCTTTGGCCATTCTAATTTTGTTTCTTATTACACAATTCATCTGGTGGTGTTCTGGATGACCTTATTTCAAGCGCCTTTCTTTCATTAAATAAAGAATTTGATCAGTCATCCAAACATTCGTTTTATCCTAGTATTGTTTGAAGATAATTTCAAGCTTGCGTTTGATGTTGGTCCAAATGCTTACTTTGCTTAGTCCACAATTTAGTTCATTTCTGACCTCAGCTAGTGTTTCTTGGCTGCTCAGTCCTGTCAGATCTGGTTTAGGGCAGCTTCCTTGGTGGAAGTTTAAAGAAAGTGTTCGAGGCAATAAACCCCATTTCTTGATAAAACTGGAATAATCGGTCGCCACGTTCTTTCGCAACACACAATCCACCAACTATGTCCTCTCTCGCACCGCTACCAATCTTTGCATTAAAATCACCCAAAATGATGAGGAGATTAGTATATATTAACAATTATGTACTTTATCGATTTCTGACCGTTACACTCGTTACAATAATTATCTGCAGTCGTATAAAAAATTACAAAAAAGTATAATTTTCTGCAAGATGCCGGTGGTACTTTAAAGACATTGCGCTTTGTTGAATTTAAAATTGACTTACTTTTAATCCCTTTTAATTGATCAGTTACCGAAATGTTGAGTTGAGTCCAAAAATAAATTCTTGAGTATGAGTGTCAGGTACCTACCTACCTACACAAGAACGAATATATATTTGAATGAAGCTACATTCGCCCAAATATTTTGCCCTTTTATTTCCCATTTCTTACGTCATAAAATATTATTTCACTTCCTGCATTGGACCCATTGCAGGTCGTTCACTTCGCGTCTAAAAATAGCTCCTCGAAACTAACTCTCTATTTAGTTTATGCGCTATTCTGAAAAGCATTAGCATGGCCTAGAGAGCCAGTTTCAGTTGCAGCTTAGGTCACGTGAACCGGCTCGGCAAATATATGTTTAATTCAACTGCCTTCGATATGGATCTGTATTGTCTATAGGCGGTATCGGAATCGCATCGATATAAGCCGTTAAATGGCTTGATCGCCCGGTTGAATCATTATAAATTGAACCGGGATCTAGATAGAGAACTGTTACAGGATATTTGAATAAGAACATAAGGAATTTTTTTTGTAAAATCGAGAACACACCAGAGCATATTGCGCTTATGAACCAAGTAATTCACTCCTCAAGAACTGAAGAAGCGGAAGAGTAGTTAGAACTGAAGGCACTGATATAAGAGATACAAATACGTAAACAATCAAAGAAAATTGCGCAACATATAATTGAATTATTGTCACATTAGAGTTGATAAAGCATTTTAAACAGTAAAGATACTAAAAATTGTAGAAACCAAAGTATTATATTTATAGAAAGAAAAAATATCAATTAATACTGCACATAGGTACCTTTCAGGAAAAAAATATTTGCAAAGTCTACAGATCTAAGATAATGTTAGGTTAACCCATTTGGAGGATGCAAATCAATTTAATTTTAATAGAGCTATTTCAGTAAACGAATTATTCGATATAATTTCGAGTATTACTCTATATATGTCTCGCACAGCCTTCTCCTATAATATGTAAATAGTGTGCCTAAAGGGTTAATCTTCTCTTAAGAGCAAACCCTTCAGTTAAGTAGTATTTTAGGCTACATTTAATTTATTTTGAAATATCGTCTACAATCTAGTGTAATATGATTTCCCTGAATTAATTTTCTAGATAGTGACCTTTATTTTCTACAACACTCTGGGAAATAATAAACATATGCATCATTGTACAAATATTTCTTTGAATTCTGTATTAAGTCAATTTTTAAGGATTAATACGACAGGGATATGCCTTCTCGTATGACATAATGCAAGAAAATCATCAGTTTAGTGCACTTATTCCCATAATTTTGAGTAGGTGCTTACAGTGAAAATTAAAACTGAATCTCCTTTAATTCTCTTAAATCTCTTCACGGTTGTAGAAAAACTGTGGTATGGAATAGTTCCGTTAAATGCGTCTTGGTCCCACTTGCAAAAGTTAGTGCGCGTGCGGTAAAGGCTGCAATTATTTGAAAATATGGTATTAACTATTTATTAAAACACCCCTGATATTTTAGGTCTAGAAAACGTATTATTGTCGAGGAAAACTAAAAAAGTTGTTTTTCGGAATTTCGAACAACCTAAAGATCGGTTGGATTGCTCTCTCAGCAGAAACGAAACTGCGATCGATCTCAGGGCCTCGAGTTTCTGAAATCTTTTACTTTGTCAAGAGCGGTGTTGACGAAATTATTTAAATTACTGAAATTCAAAAACGATATATTTTCTTTCGTATCTCAATGGCTGAACAATGTTGTCAACCTATTTTATGACTAGTCTGTATTTGTATCTAGTTAAGATAATAATAGTATATTATTTTATATGGAGGAAAAGTGATACTTTTCATGGCGCGCTCGTGTTTAACAGCCGAACGGAGTGAGGCTGGTAATAGAGAGCAAGCCATGAAAAGTAACTTTTCCTCCAAATAAAATATGCTGTTTTTTCTTCAAATGTCGACAAATTAATGCAAAAACATGTCTTTTTAATAGTAATAATATCTAATTATTATTAAAGATAAATGGCTTCGCAAGGCGGCTTAGACCACGGTCGTAGGTGGCCTTGCCTAGACCGGTGTCGGTTAATATAATGTAACATCAAGCTGTCAGTGGACACTGTCTACAATAATTATTTTTTAAGATTTGGTCTCCGATTGCGTTTTAATTCCGTATTGATCAGCAGTTATTGAGTAAGTTCGATTAAATAATAACCAATTTGTTCCTAAATTAGTGATTTTTAGAAATGCAGTCACAAATTTAGTGATAAATACAAATTGTAGTTTAATAAATCTTGAGTTGTTGACGCTTATTTTGTTGTCTGTTTGTATTGTATCTATGTTGCTATGGTAACACTTTTACCTCCGCCGGCGGAAAAGTGAAAAGTAAAGCTCCGGCGGAGGAAAAACGAAACTTCACGGCCGCCTACACAGTCGAGTAATGACAGATTTAATGACGTTTGAAGAAAAAACAGGTTTTTTTCTACTCCTCTACTTTAATTCATTTGTTAAATATTTACTACCTGAACTTTAATGACAGATTCATTAGGATACATATGTTTCATTAACTTGCGAGCTTATAAGTCGTAGAAAAAATAGTGTATACAACTCTCATTCATTACGACGCTCGCCTACGGCTCATACTCGTGTCTTAATACGTATCATTAAATGCTCATTGCATAATATATATTATTTTCTACCTCTACACGTTACTTGTTATTAGATTTTTACTACCCTTACTAAGGTACAGATTTTTCATTAAGATACGAGTTTATGGCCGATCAAAAGCTAAAGTACCTATTATTTTATTATTATGACTGGTAGTAGAAAAAAATAATATATGTAACTTTCATTTAATGGCTATTAAGACACTCGTATTTATTACGACACTCGCCTACGGCTCGGGTCGTAATTCTGATACTTGATACATAATCATTAAGTGTTCAATGCAAAATATAATATTTTCTACTTCTATACGTTACCAGATTTATTAGACATATACTACCTGTTTTATATTAAAGATCACTATGATAGTTAAAATTTTTCAATTTTAACAGTTCATATTTACTATTAGTTAATTTTGACATCTAGAATATTTATTTTTCATTATAATGACTAATCGTATTTGTTAAGACACTTTCATTCATTACGACACTTTCCTAAGGCTCGGGTCGTAATTCGCATATTCGTGTCTTAATACACATGATTAAATACTTATTGCCCTTACTTTAATGATATTTATTATGATACAGAGATTTTTCATTAAGTTACCAGTTTATAACCAATCGAAAGCTAACGTACTTAATTTTTATAATTATGACTGGTCGTAGAAAAAATAGTGTATACAAGTTTTAATGGCTATTAAGACACTCGCATTTATTACGATACGGGTCATAATTCTCATACTTGTGTTCTAATACCTATTATTAAATGCTTATTGCATAATATAATAATTTCTACTCCTCTATGTTAACTGATTTATTAGATAATTTATAGAGATTCATTAGGTTACAGATTTATCATTATGATGCAAGTTTATAATCAGTCCAAATGCAACATCACAGAAATATTCGGCCAATATCAAAAATTGGCATGATATTTAACATTTTTCAATATTGACTAGTAAATTTCGAAGGTATTTATTTCTCATTATTATGACTGCTCGTGGAAAAAATAATGTACACAATTCCCACTATCATTCATTACGACACTTGCCCACGGCTCGATTCGTAACTGTCATACTCGTAACTTAATATTTATCATTGCCTATATAATAGTTTCTACGTATACACTTTAACTACCTGTACTTTAATGAGATTCACTAAGGTAAATTGTTTCAGTAAAATTCGAGTTTATGAACAAGCAGAAGCTAAAATACTTACTTTTTATTATTATGACTGGTCGTAGAAACAAAAGTAGTGTAAACAACATTCATTTAATGGCTATTAAGATACTCGCATTTATTACGACATCTGCCTACCGCTCGAGTCGTAGTTCTCATAATCGTATCTTAATCTCAATCATTAAATGATCATTGCATATCATATTATTTTCTTCCTCTATACGTTAACAGATTTATTGGATATTTACTACCTACACTTTAATGGCATTCATTATGATGCAGATTTTTCATTAAGTTACAAGTTTATAATTAGTCAAAATGCAACATTACAGCAATATCCGGTCAATATCAAGATCTCGTGCCTTACTACCTATCATTAAATGGTCATTAAATAATATAATATTTCCTGTTACTACACTTTAATTGATTTATTAGACTTTAACTACCTGTGCTTTAATGAGACTCACTAAAGTATAGATTTTTCATTAAGATACAAGTTTATAACCAATCAGAAGCTAAAGTACTTTTTATCGTGACTGATCGTAGAAGAAATAGTATATACAACTCTCATTTAATGGCTATTAATACACTCGCATTTATGATGACACTCGCCTACGGCTCGGGTCGTAGTTCTTATACCCGTGTCTTAGTCTCCATCATTACACGCTTATTGCAAAGTATAATGTTTTCTACTACTATACATTGACAGATTTATTAGACATTTACTACCTCCAATTTATTGAAATTCATTAAATATCGATGGTACAAACTTTAATGAATTAAAATGCAATATCACAGCAATATTTGTGCAATATCAAGATCTCGTCCCTGAATACCTATCATTAAATGCTCATTAAATAATATAATATTTCCTGTTATTACGCTTTAATTGATTTATTAGACTTTTACTACCTGTGCTTTAATGAAATTGACTAATGTACAGATTTTTCATTAAAATACAAATTTATAACTAATCAGAAGCTAAAGTACTTATTATTTTGATTGATCGTAGAAAAAATTGTGTATACAACATAGCTATTAAGATACTCGCATTTATTACGACACTCGCCTAGGGCTTGGACCGTAATTCTCATACTCGTGTCTTTATCTCTATCATTAAATGCTAATTGCAAAGTATAATATTTTCTACTTCTATACGTTTACAGATTTATTAGACATTTACTACCTACAATTTATTGAAATTCATTAAGTATCGATTTTTCGATAAGGTAAAAACTTTAATGAATCAAAATGCAATATCACAGCAAAATTTGGTCAATATCAAGATCGCGTACCTTAATACCTATCATTAAATGCTCATTAAATAATATAATATTTCCTATTACTACATTTTAATTGATTTATTAGACTTTTACTACATGTGCTCACTAAAGTACAGATTTTTCATTAGAATACAAGTTTGTAACCAATCAGAAGCTAAAGTACTTATTATCATGACTGATCGTAGAAGAAATATTACATACAACTCTCATTAAATGGCTATTAAGATACTCTTATTTATTACAACACTCGCCTACGGCTTGGACCGTAGTTTTCATACTCATGTCTTAATCTCTATCATTAATTGCTCATTGCATAGTATAATATTTTCTACTTCTATACGTTAAAATATTTATTGGACATTTACAACCTGCAGTTTAATGACATTCATTAACAGTTTCTTTCATTAAGATACAAGTTCATAATCAAACAAAATTCAACATCACAGCAATATTTGGTCAATATCAAAGATTGCCATGATATTTAAAAGGCTGTCACTTGTCAGTTCATAATTACTCTTTGCTTGGTAAAATTTGAGAGCTAAAATATTTATTTTTCTTTATTATGACTGGTCGTGGAAAAATTAGTATGTACAACTCCCACTTCATAGTTATTAATTCATTACGACACCTGCATACTCGTGTCTTAATTCTTATCATTAAATACTTACTGCGTAATATACCTATACTTTAATTAATTTCTTAGACATTTATTATGTACTTTAATGAGATTCATTATTACAGAGATTTTTCATTAAGTTACTAGTTTGTAACTATTCAAAATGCAAGATCACAATAATATTCCGTCAATATTAAAGATGGCCATGACCATGATATTTAAAATTTATCAATTTTGTCAGTTCATAGTTACTATTTACTACTACTAAATTTTGGAAACAAAAGTACTTGTTTTTCTTAATTATGACTGGCAGTGGAAAGAAATACAACTCACATTTAGTAGCTATTAAGCCTACGGCTCTAGTCGCAAGTTTCTTACTCATGTCTTAATAGCTATCATTAAATGCTTATTGCATAATACACTATTTCATTACGGATAATGATGACAGCACATTATTGCAATTTATTTATGAAATTTTTATTTCTACTCTGAGAAAATCATATTTATTGCTATCGTGAATATAATACTTTTTGTAAATTTTATATTATTTATAAAGTAGGGTTATAGGGTGGCTCGATTTCGAGTCTGTGTATGGGGATCTCGAAAACCGAAAGAGATACAGTGTCGGTCAAATTAGGCCAAATTTGCGCATTTAGGTGCCTAATGATATGCCGTTTAGAAAGTTTTAAAATTCCGAGTATTTGCGGAGATATCCGGAAGAAACAAAGAGTAAAAAATCATTGCCAAAGTTGGGTAAACACTGAAATAAAAAGATACTCTGCTTATATTAAAGATCTATTTGTATGGTACAAACAAACAAATAGTCAAATTGTGTATAGTCAATATAAATGTGAGAGAAAGCAATATAGACAATTCATATCAAGCTACAAAAGGGGGATTAATGATAATAGAATCACTAATTCTAACAACAATGTCAAAACAGCTTGGAATATTTTCAATGCTGAATCTGATAAAAAAGGATCATATACTGGTGTATCGTTACGATTGGAGAAAGATGAGCTTACGGAAGATCCTTCAGTTATTACAGAGTTATTTAGTAAACAGTTTAACATACCCCTGTTATCTCCTATTAATACAATGTCAGAACATCATAGTGACATTCCAACTTTGTTCCTTTCACTAACAGATCGACAGGAGGTTTTTAGAATAATGATGGGTCTTCCAAATAAGTTCTCAGCCGGGCTTGATGAGGTACCAGTCTATGTTCTTAAGCATGTGAGTGAGTTTGTGTGTGAGCCACTCGCACACATGATCAATGAGTATTTTTCTGCAGGAATATTCCCAAACGACCTTAAAAAAGCTAAAGTGGTTCCCTTTTTCAAAAAGGGCCATCGATGCGACATTAATAATTATAGACCAGTGTCACTGCTGCCATCATTGTCGAAGATCTTTGAGAGAGCTATCTATACTAGAATCATAAACTTTCTAAGTCATCATAATATTTTAAAAGATAATCGGCACGGTTTTAGGCCAAATAAATCAACAGAGTTAGCAATATTCAAAACTATTGCATATCTAATATGTGGAGTCGATAGAGGCGAGAGGGTCGCTGGTCTGTATTTTGATCTGTCAAAGGCTTTTGACACCATTGATCACCGGTTGCTTCTCGACAAACTAGAGGGGTATGGACTGAGAGGTGCGTCTGCTTCACTAATAAAATCATATCTTGCAGAAAGACAACAATCTGTTTGTGTTACCAGCCATGGTAAGCAGTGGTTTTCCAGGGCTGTGGAAGTGAAGCAGGGAGTGCCTCAAGGCTCTATATTGGGCCCAATTTTGTTTCTGCTCTACGCGAACAGTCTCCCTGACGGCTTTACCTCGGGACTGGTGTGCCAGTATGCCGATGACATATCGGTTATATTGGCGGGCTCGTCTTTGGGAGTTCTGTCTGGAGCATATTCGAGTGCAGCAGAGCAAATGCAGAGATGGTGCAAATCAAACTGCCTGAGACGTAATGCTGATAAGACTGCCCTTATTTCTTTTGAGAAATCTTCGGCAAGGAATGTATCACTCTACGCCAAACTTAATGGAAAATCCATATCAGTTGTCAACAGTGTTAAGTTTCTGGGGGTTATCATCGACTCAAACTTGAGTTGGGAGGACCATATCTACTCTTTGCAATCCAGGCTGAACAGTATGTGTGCATTAATACGCAGGTTGAGGGATTCACTCTTTGTAGAGAGAATTCGTACTTTTTATTTTGCCTCTGTACAGTCGCTTATAAATTATGGGATTCTATTTTGGGGCTCCTCAAAGCATGCAGTAACTATCCTTAAGACCCAAAAGCGCATCGCTAGATGCATACTAAAACTGCACCCCCGATCTTCATGTAAACCCCATTTTGGTGGCTTGGGCTTTTTAACTGCCCCTTGTCTATATTTCCTCGCTCTAGTCATGTTCGTTAAAAAAAATACTCATTTATTCTGTACCAACTCAGACTTCTACTCTGAATCTATGACGATTGTAACTAGGAACAGGGCTGGACTTAGTATCCCTACTCACAACTCAACTTTTTTTTGAGAGAGGTCCTCACTATCGTGCGGTCAAAGCCTATCAGTCTTTGCCGGCAAATTTAAGGGGAATTGAAAATAAGGATAAGTTTCGTAAGGCTGTGATACTGTTCTTGCAAGGTAAAGGTTTTTACTCTTTTAATTTTGATTTTTAAATGTGTGTGTGATGTCTCACAAATATGTTATTTTACTTTATTGCCACATGTATCTTTGTATAGTTACAGAGTAGTATTAGGTTATTTTAATCCATTTTAAATCTGTAATATTTGTAATTCTCGGTAGGCTAGTAATTTGGTAGATTTTAATGATTAGTGTCAAAATTGTAATTATTAGTGTGCTTGTCACAAAATCTGCTTCTTGACGTTTCTTTGTCATTGTCAAAAATGATCTTGTTGGAAATAAAGGATATTATTATTATTATTATTATTATTATTAATGTTATTATTAGAAAATCGTTCTATTTTTTCCTGGGTTTATTTAAAACCGAATTTCAATTTGAACTGCCCTTCTGTGGCATTGCCACTTTTTTCACTCTATCCAATAGTGGTATCCAGTTTAGAGTCTGACGTTTCGTCTTCAAGGGGTTATCATCAACTTTCTTTTTTTAAATACGAACTTTTTTTTATCGTTTATCAGATTATATTGGCATTAATATAAATATCTTTTGTTTATTTATTTATTTTTTGAAATTACTTATTTTGCTTTGGCATAATTTTAATTGCTTTTGAAATTTTTATATTGTATGAAAATTTTTTACTTTGTTTTTTGTGTTAAGTGGAAAATTGTAGCTTTTATTTTTAATAAAAATAAAAAATAGTGAAGTTAAATAAACAGGTTCGTTTATTTTTTACCCCAAAGCAAAACATATAATTAAAAAAAAATTAATTAAAATTTAAAAAAAGAATAAAAAACATCTGAAAAATGATAACAAAAGTAAAGTTCGTATTTAAAAAAGAAAGTCGATGATGATCCCTTAAAGACGAAACGTCGGATTCCAAACTAGATACCACCATTGAATAGGACGGAAAAAGTGGCGATGCACAAGCGCAATTCAATTTGAAATCCGTTTTGAAATTGCTCAGCAAAAAATAAAACGATTTTTCAATATTTCGTTTTTTCTCCGGATATCTCCGGAGATACTCGTAATTTTAAAAGTTTCTAAAGGACACTGTATGTCTTACGGTTTAGAGATACCTAGACTCGAATTCAACCCTCCCTGTACAGGAATAATCCGCAAGTGGATTCAACCTTAATTCAAAAGCAAAAAATTGATAATATAAGTTGGTATTTATAGTATAGGTACGTTTACATTAATTTCAAATTTGAAATCGCTTATCATTGGTAAGCAGGGTTACAGGTTTTAATTAAAGGAGCTCATCAATATTGTGGTTTTAGAGGGACTATTCCGTCTATAGATATTCCGGAATAATCAATTAGTACCCTAATTAATTAATATGCAAATATACCAATTAACATCAGAGCAATTCGTACCTACATTGTAGAATATTACGATTACGATAAAATCAGTGACGAACATCAGAGCGATCAATATGCAGAATTACGGAAGTCTGGACTTTCATGACGATAAAAATTCTCCGTACGAATTTCTGCCTCGAAAGCTTTTAGTTCGGCAAGTTTTCGAAAAAAACTTTATTGTATCTACTTAATATAAGTGGAAAGTTGCTTTTCAAATCGAAAACATGGCGGAAACTTTATTTTATAAATAAAGAGCATTGGATAATTTTGTTGATTCGAATTGCGACTAGCAATGTAGGAGTTTTTATTTAATTTATTTATTATTTTTATTGGGAGCTGCTTAGCTTTTCCATGCCTGCTTAAATAGCATAAAGACCATGATGTTTTTCTGTGATCAGAACCAACGTCTATCCAGGCATCTTATTTGATGGCGTAAAGCAATAAATAATTATTCTTGATTTTTTTAAACAAATCACCTCATACAATATGTAATTTTTTAAGGCACTTCTTTTAAGAAACAGTCTTGAGGTTTTAAACTTTATACTAAAAAAAAATGATCTTGAATTTTCACAAGATACATGGTTCTGGATTCCAAAAAGTTTTAAAAACGGCATTTTTACCTATCAATACATACATAAAAATTAGCGTTATTTTTTGATATGCTGCTCAAGTCTCTAGGACAGTGCAAAGAAGACATTTTTGAATTTATTTTTTTTTTGTAATAGATGCATATGAATTTAGGTATTTTATAAGCCATGCTCTGTGATGTACGTTTAGTGAATCGTATCTTGAATTGAAGTAAATTGAAGTCTATTCCAAATCAGAAAATATCGTTTCAGCCTTATTCCCGCTGAAAAATGGCTAAAACGTCACCGATGTATTAATTTTCCGATGTCACGACACGGTATAATAAAGCAATTCTACAACAAGCTGGGACATTATTTCTAAAAATAACGTTAAACTATTTTTACGATCAAGATTATTACAACAGGTTCGCCCAGTTTGGAGTGATTCTTGGAGCAACATTAGTTTCTCCAAAAGTAAAATTTTGTATCAAAGCTTAACAGCGCTGCCATATGTCGTTCGTTATATCATACTTATCCATGTTTTGTCCGTCGAATTCCTTTTAAAATATTTTTATTTTTTGGTTTGATACTTTACTTCATTTCCCATCCATCTCATGTTCTTTTTATTGTCCTTATTATTAATTAATATTTTTTATTGCTTTCTTTTTCTCTTATGCAGCTATTAAGTTCACCATATTTCAATGTTTTCTTCTCGTATTCGTTCATCTGTTTTTTTCCTTCAATTGATTGAGTGTTTTAGTTCAGTAACGTCAATCCTTACATTATTCGGATATCATAGTTTCTGATATTGAATATATTTGACACCTAATCTAATTTTTTTTATTGCAGTTTATCAAAGTTCATTTTTTTTCAGAATTCATCTTAAAGAATTAATTTGTTAAATCCTTTCGGATATTTTAATAAGAATTCTTTTGTTTCACTTCCAATGCTTCTGTTAACTTTGTATGTGTTACGTTCGTTAATTTTTATTATTTAATACTTCTTATTTTTCCAATTATTACTATGGATTTTCTTCGGCATATTTTTCTCTTTTTTTTTTCGTTCCCTTTTTGGAATAGCCTGGGTTTTCTTATTATGTTTTTCTCTTCTCTCTCAGTTTCAATTCATTTATGTGTATATGTGTCACGTTCATCAATTTTTATGATTTACTATTTCTTATTTTTTTTTGTTCCATTCAACATTCAGATTTTTGTTTTTTTACCTTTCTTCATTTGTTATGAATTGAAGTAATTTGTTTATATGATAAGTATGGATTTTTGTTCTTAGGCATATTTTCCTCTTCTTTTTCGTTCATTCTTTTTTAGGTTATGTTTGTCAATTATTGTTTTCTCTCCTTTTTCACTCTCAATTAGTTTATCTTTGAATGTGTCACGTTCGTTAATTTTTATGGTTTAATACTTCTTATTTTTTGTTTCATATTGATATTTTCAATTTTTCTTTCTTTACCTTGCTTCATTTATTTTAAAGTGAAGTAATTTGTTTATGTGCTAGTTTAGGTTTGAGGCCTCTTATGTTCTGATAATACTCAATCAAATTATTGATTTATTTTTCTTGCTCTTTTATTTTATTATTATGGATTTTTATTCTTATGTAGATATTGATTTGGGCATATTTTTCTTTTATTTTTCGTTCCTTCTTTATGATAGGCTATGTTTCCCAATTATTTTTTTCTCTCCTCTTTCACTGTCAATTAATTTATCTATGTATGTGCCACGTTAATTTTTATGGTTTATACTTTTTATTTATTTGTTCCATGTTCATATTTTCAACATTCCATTTTCGTTTTTCATCCTGCTTCATTTCTTATGAAGAGAATTAATTTTTTTATGTGCTAGTTTCGGTTTAAAGCATCTCATGCTATGATTATGCTTTATTGCATTATTGATTTATATTTCTTGCTTTTTTCTTTTATTATTATGGATTTTCTTATGCAAATATAGATTT
Source organism: Pissodes strobi (assembly GCA_016904865.1). Classification (NCBI taxonomy): domain Eukaryota; kingdom Metazoa; phylum Arthropoda; class Insecta; order Coleoptera; family Curculionidae; genus Pissodes; species Pissodes strobi. Next base: position 96,648 of record MU185549.1, read on the forward strand.
CGGCATATTTGTCTCTTCTTTTTTGTTAGGCTATGTTTTCCAATTATTTTTTTCTCTCCAATTTCCCTTTCAGTGCATTTATCTTTGTATGTGTCACATTTGTTGATTTTTATTATTTAATATTTTTTTCCAGGTTCATATTTTCAACATTTCATTTCTGTTTTTTCTTTGCTTCATTTCTTATTCAACAGTGAAGTAATTTATTTATGTGCCAGTTAAGGTTGGTTGGAATAATAAAATCATTAATAGTCCTTGCTCTTTCCTTTTATTATTGATTTTCTTCCTTATGCCAATATAGATTTAGACATATTTTTTTCTTTCGAAGTATTTTTCTCTTCTCTTTCTCTTTTAATACGTGTTACTTTGCATGTGGTACGTTCTTTAATTTATATATTTTGTTTCTTCTTATCCTTTTGTTCCATGACTATATTTCCCATTCAGTTTTTTTTGCTTCCTTTCTCATTCATCAACAAAGTAATTTGTTTATGTACCAGTTTTGGTTTGCAGCTCTTAATGATCTGGTTATTGATTTACTTATATGCTCTTCTGTTTTATTATTGATTTTCTTCCTTATGCAGATATATATTTAGGCATATTTTTTCTCTTACAAATTATTTTTCTCTTCTCTTTCTCGTTCGTTTTTTTTGATAGACCACCTTTTCCAATTATTTTTTTCTCTCCCTTTTCACTTTCGATGCATTTATCTTTATATGTCTCACGTTCGTTAATTTTTATGATTTTATACTCTTTGTTTTTTGTTCATGTTTTCCACATTTCCTTCTTTTACATGTTCTGATTATCATGATTTTTATTCCTTATGCTGATATAGATTCAGGCATATTTTCATCTTCCTTTTTCGTTTATTTTTTTTCCATAGCTACGTTTTCCAATTATTTTTCCCTCATCTCTCACTTCTAATGCATTTAACTTGTAAGTCTTACGTTCGTTAATTTTAATTATTTAATACTTCTTATTTTTGTGTTCCATGTTCGTATTTTTAACATTCCATTTTCGGTTTTTTTTTACTTCATTTCTTATTCAACAGTGGAGTAATTTGTTAATGGATCAGTTTTGGTTTGTAGCTCTTCATGTTCTGATTATTCTCGGTTGCATTATTGATTTATGTTCCTTGCTCTTTTCTTTTATTATTATGGATTTTCTTCCTTACTCAGATATAGATTTAAGCATATTTTTCTTTTTCCAATTATGTTTTCCTCTCCTCTTTGTCTTTCAATACATGCTACTTTGCATGTGTTACGTTCGTAAATTTATATACTTTGTTACTTCTTATTTTTTCTTCTATGTTCATATTTTCAACATTCCATTTCAATTTTTTTCTTTACTTCATTTCTTATTACAGTGAAGTAAGTAGGTAATTTGTTTATATGACAGTTTCAGTTTCCGGCTCTTCATGTTCTGATTATGATCGGATGCATTATTAATTTATATTCCTTACTTTTCTCTTTCCAATTATTTTTCTTTTCTCTTCTTGTCTCAATACGTGATACTTTGTATGTGTTACGTTTGTAAAATTATATACTTTGTTACTTCTTATTTTTTGTTCCATGATCATATTTTCTTTTTTTACTTTGCTTCATTTATTTTTCAGCTGTGAAGTGATGTGTTTATGTGCCAGTTTGTGTTTACGGCTCCTCATATTCTAATTATACTCTATTGATTTATGTTTCTTGCTCTTTTCTTTCATTATTATGGATTTTCTTGCTTGCGCTGCATAATTTCTCTTCTTTTTTTATTCTTCTTTTCAATGGACTACGCTTTCCATTTTTTTTTCTCCTTTTTCACTTCCAATATGTGTTACCAACGTTTGTTAATTTTTATCATTTTATACTTCATATTTTTTGTTCCATGCTCACATGTTTAACATTCTATGTTCGTTTTTTACCTTGCTTTATTTTCTATTCAGTAGTGAAGTAATCTCTTTATGTGTCAGGCTTCTCAGATTCTAATTATTCTCAATTACTTTGGTGATTTATGTTTCTTGTAATTTTCTTTTATGGGTTTTCTTCTTTATGCAGAAATAGAAGAAGGTATATTTTTTCGTGTCCATTTTTTATGGCTTATTTTAGTTTGCTCTTTTCAGGTTTGTTTTATTATTTCTTATCTGTCTTATCTCTATTCATTTCGTCTAATTTCATTCAGTTGTTCATGCAGTTTTCTTGCATATCAGTCTTTTATTAAGTTCGGTTATTAAGTTCGGTATATTTTTTTGTTTATTTTTCGTTTCCTCCTTAGTTTTTGCATTAATTTTGTTATGCTTTATTCAAGTTTGCTCTTTTAATTCCTTTACAATTTCAAGGTTTTTATAATTTCTTATATATGATAATGTTTCCTCCATTCACTTTGTCCAGTTTTTATAGAATTCTTGATCAGTAACAGTACAGTCTTTATACCTTGTGCGATTAAGTTCGATATATCTGATAGTCTGTCATATAGTTACGATTCTTTTAATATTTAAAGAAAATTTCAAGATTTCCATAACGCTGGGCTTACGCTGGGCTTACTGCCATGATGACACCTCCTGTTAAACCCCTCCCCTCCATCGAGGGCCTGAAGCTTGAAGAATGTAAAATATGCTATAAAGTTGGTTTACATACACCAGGTACTGCTGCAATCAGTTTTTTTCACTGGCCTCTTTGGAACACTGTGTATGGCCCTTTACTTGTCCCTGCACTAATTCAAACCTATTTAAAAATGGAAGTCAATATGCTTAGAAGGAAAGGCTTTAAAAGCGATATGCATTCATGAATTCATTCAATTCGGGTTTTTTCCTCGACTTTATTGAGCGAACGGCAGGCACTATACCGCAGGGGTGTTTACTATGTAAATTCAATTTCATTTTTCGTCGCTCCTGAATTTACGACTCTGCTTTTATGCTTTGACTCTAAGATTAGCCTTGAGGGTTAACCTATCGCTGACCTTCAATTTATACTGTTGACGAACGGAGCTTTCAGATGATATATGAAATTTATTAGTCAGATGAAAGGATTCAGATTCAACGTGTAACAAGCGTAATACGCGATTGAAAAAAATGCCAAAGTGCTGAGAAGTCTCTTTAGGTCCTCTGAACACTAACTGAACCTCTGAACTACTAAGAATATTTCTTTATGATTTTAATTTTAAAGGTGGATTACCAATAATTCACCATACTTTTGTCACGTGTAAGAAGATAAATTGAAGCCGTATCGAAGTTCCATTGTCTCCATATTTCAACGCCTACGCGCAACATCCTAGGCCGACGCTATATGTATGTATATTGAAACGCCAGGCAGTTCATTCTTTATTCATGCGGCCATAAATCGTCTGAAATCACGATTCTGTTGGACTTTCTCCGCGTTATGTAATGCTCGAGAAAATCATTTTTATCACAAAAGAGGAGCCAGAGTTGTACAGAAGATGCTCGAAGAAAGAATGTGCGTAAATTGTGCATTAGCTGAGATAGAAGGAAAAAGCCTGGGAACTTAATTTAAAACTGGGTTGTTAAATATTCATTCAACACGAATCGATTCAAAGTGGCGACGCCCTTTTCTCATTTTCTCTATTGGTTCCACAACTTGTCATCATCGGATTTCCCGTTGCTTTCAATCAATCTTTACGGATCACATGTCTCCAATGCCCAGCATCTTAAACCCTTCTTCATAAAGTCTATCATAACAGCATCTTCTCATCGTTTTCTAGAATCGCCTACTCCTTCGATATTTACCAAAGCATCTGGTCACCACTTCTTACTGCATGTCCTTCCCATCCTGGTCTGCATCGTATTTTCTATTAGTTTCAATCCGTAATAATCAGTTATCTCCAATTCCCAACATCTCAGTTCAATCTTCATAAAGTCTATCATAACAGCATCTTCTCCACGTTTTCTGGAACCGTCTACTCCTTCGGTATTTCCCAAAGTAACTGGTCACTACTTCTTACTCCATGTCCTTTTCACCCAAGTGTTGGCCTATATTGCTAGTTTTTCGAATGTATGAACAAGAGGTCGGATGAAGCTTCAGAAAACCATACACTATCTATTATCTCTATTTTCTCTCTTTTTCTGATGGCTCCACAGCTGCTCTTCATTGCATTTACTATTTCTTAATGATCACATGTCTCCAATTCACAACATCTTAAACCCATCTTCATAAAGTCTATCATAACAGAGTATCTGTCCATCGTTTTCTGGTTCCTCTGGTTTTTCCCAAAACATCTGGTCACATCTGGACATTTGTACTGGATGTCCTACCTATCCAATAAAGTTTCAGAAAACCCTACACTTTCTATTATTTTCTCTTTTTTTTTCTATTGACTCTACAACTTGTCTTCATCGGATTTACCATTGCTTTCAATCAATCCTTAACGTCCACATGTCTGCAATTCATATCATCTTAAACCCATCTTCATAAATTTTATTATAACAGCATCTTTTCATCGTTTTCTGGAACCGCCTACTCCTCCGGTATTCCCCAAACCATCTTACTCATCCAAATTTGTTGGTCCATATTACGAATTCTTCGAAGGTATGAAAAGGAGGTCGAATGAAGCTTCAGAAACCCACACTTTCTATTATTTTCTCTCTTCTTCTATTGGCTCCACAACTGGTCCTCATCGCATTTTAAATCCATCTACATTAGGTCTCTCATAGCAGCATCTTCTCATCGTTTTCTGGAACCATCTACGCCTGTGGTATTTCCCCCAGAACTTATGGGCCAATCCAGTTGTGTTGGTCATAAAGAGGGTACGTATACTTTTGCTTCCCAAACAGTTGTTTCGGTTCATGGGCGTTATTATACCAAGTCATACCAGTAGTTCGTTTGCTTGTTTCTTATTCAACATCCATGTCTCAGTCGACATGATTGTTCTGGATATTTAATTCCTTAACAACTTGGAAGTTATCACCTGTACTTCAATGTTTCAATTGCGTATTTTTTAGATGTATGAACAAGAGGTAGAATTAAACTTTAGAAAGAAAATCATACACTTTCTGTTCTTGTCTCTATTGTCATTTTGACCTGACATTTTGTCTTTATCGCATGTACCATTGCTTTCAATGCTTAACGATTACGTACCTCAAATTTCCAACTTCTTAAACCCATCTTCAGTAGATCTATCATAACAGACGTTTTCTGGGATGGCCTACTCTTTCAGTATTTCTCAAAGCATCAGGTCACTACTTCTTACTACATAATATTCTATATATCCAAATCTCTTTGTCTTAGAAGTAGGTGTAAAGGTTATGTTCTAGCTCAACTCCTGCTCTTTTCTGGTCACCCTACCTATTTTCAAACCATTATCCCCCTACTTAACTTCATGGGTTTATCCCCACCTAACTTCAAATTACCTACCCAACCAATTTAACTCTGCCCACTTTACACTACTGTCCCCTTACTCAACCAATTTAACTCCGCCCATTTCCCACTCTGGAATAAAAACAGTCACGCGATCTCAGTTCTCAGTCATCAGCATCAGCACTAAGCTGTCTCTGGTAAGGGTAACTACTAAAAATGTCCATGCAGTGATTGTAATATGAGTTTTATTGAAAAAACAAATATGTATTGACATAAGTGAGAATCATGTCCTTTTCAACCAAAATTTCAACAAGACAAAATTAAAAGAATATTGTCATTAATCGCCGAAATCTCTTATCTGTATTAACAACGAGAGAACGTGCGGTAGTGGTTAAAAATTGCTATTTTTGCAATAAAGTAATTGATGTCTAAAATGAATGAATTGTATTACAGCAATTGTATTAACAGCAAAACAGACAACAAAAAACAGCAAAACAGACAGTAAAAACAGCAAAACAGATAACAGAAACAGCAAAACAGACAACAAAAACAGAAAAACAGATAGTAAAAACAGCAAAAAAGGGTAAGATACAACAAAAACAGTAATAATGGGAAAAAAAACTACAAAAACATTCTTCGTTGTACATTATTTATTACAATATCTGTTTTCTATTCTAAACAAACTTAAAAATATTCTTTGTTCTTCTTCATCTTCTTTTACTACAGGAATACGAATATAGCCATGTTTCAGTTTTATTGAAGAATAACATTGTCTGCAAAGTGGACAATATGCATTATTTAATGTCCAACGCATTAAACGCATAATACAAAATTCATGTCAACAAAAATGTGGCATAACAATATCATCTTTCTTCATATTTTAGTTTCTAAACAAATGGAGCAGGTTTCTTCCAGCTTAATATTTTTAGATGTTTTCTAATTATTGGTTTACTCAACTTTCCTTTTGCGCAATTTCAGTAGAAGAATTTTCTTATTTCATATTTGGTTGAATATTGCAAGCGTAATACTGATAAATTCGAAGTTACCATACTTTATTCAGTCAAATAGCAGTGGGGGTAAAATGGGAAATAAAACAACTTAATTATTATGAATTCTTATATTTGTGCCGTAATTTTACATTAGCTAATGCACAATGCCATGGATTTATGCTTTTATGAAAGTAGCACTCTGGTATACTTTTAAATTTGCTTCATTTGGGTTAGGAATGAATAAGCTTTTCGTCTAAAAACATCTTAGAAATTGACTTTTTCGATACCCTTTACGTATATTTTAGGATTTTCATAGGGTTGAACCACTTTGTGCAAAATATCTTCAATTTCATTGAAGTCTCTATTTCCAATATCCCACTCAATTCCATGATAATCTTAAGACCAAGTTACAACCTTAGTATCTTCAGCAGATAATATGTTTCTTTTAAAAGATGATTTAAATAGGAAAGTAGAATATGGAACACCATCAAAAACTGAATTTTCTTGAGGATATATCCAAGGACATGATTCTCGTTTATGTCTATACATATTTGTTTTTTCAGTTCAACTGTTATTACAATCACTGCATTGAAACATCTTTAGTAGTTAGTCTCACCAGAGACAGCTTAATACTGATGGTTGAGATCGATTTTTATTCGTTCGAAAATAGGTGGTGAAAAGTGGGTGGAGTTAAATTGGTTGGGTAGGGGGACAGTAGTGTGAAGTTAGGTTGGGTGAAACCTAGGCCATTGGTGGGGATAAGAGTGGGAAGTGAGCGGAGTTAAATTGGTGGGGTAGGGCGACAGTAGTTTGAAGTTAGGTGGGGATAAAGACATGAAGTTAAGTAGGGAGATAACAGTGTCCCAGATAAACCCACACCAGATGCAAAAGATCGGCAAATTCCTCGTCAGCCAACTTTAACCTTGACGTGGCGGTTGTACGCGGCCTGCACCAAATAATCTGGGTATGATTAAAGAATTGTTCTTCAAAATTAAAATAGTTGGTCTGCACCAATTAAACGAAAACGTGTTTTGTTGGTGGGCTAGTTCAGGAAAAATAATAATTTGCAATAGCCATTCACTTTCTTTTTTCCCAACTGGCGGTCATGGAAATCTTGTGTTATTATGGCTGCTCTGACGTTTTTACAGAAATTGCCTTAATACAGTTTAATGTATGCCGATTTAAGGTTATTTTAACATTGAAAATGTTTCTGTTATCCTAATATAGGGCCTCAAATAGTGAAAAAGTACATGCTACATTTGCCACATGACGTCATACGCGTGAGAGATCGTGTTAGTTTGTTTATTTAAACTTAAATTTGATCATAAGGTATCCGAATCGGTTCAAATTCAAATGACTAAAATAAATTGGAACTCGAAAGTTGATTGAACGACTAACCAAAAGTAACCAAAAGCACCAAAACGGGCTAAAACGTATCGGAACTGGTTACAAACATTAAAATAAGTTAAAACTAACCAAAACGAGCCAAATTTTAAGGACTAACCAAACTAACCAAAAACATTAAATTTTATTAAAACATATCGGAACCGATTCAAACGACTAATATACATTGGGACTAGCTAAAAGTTGAATAACTAACCAATACTAACCAAAAAAAATAAAGCACCAAAACGGGCTAAAATGTATCCAGATTCAAAATATTAAAGTAAGTTAAAACTAACCCAAATTAACCGACTAACCTAAACTAACCAAAAACATGAAAATTGGTTACAACGTATCGGAACTGGTTCAAATGACTAAAGTAAATTAAAACTAATTGAAATCAATCGAAAAGTGATTGAACGACTAACCGAAACTAACCAAAAGTATCCAAAAGCACCAGAAAGGGCTAAAACGTATCGGCACAGATTAAAAATATTAAAATAAGTTGAATTTAACTGAAGTATGGAAACTAACTTAAATTGACCAAAAACATTTAAACTGGTTAGAACGTATCGCAACCCGTTCAAATAACGAAAATAAATTGGAACTAACTGAAACTAACCGAAAGTTGATTGAACAACTAACCAAAAGTAACCAAAAGCACCAAACGGGCTTAAACGTATCAAAGCAGGTTACAAACAAATAAGTTAAAACTAACCAAAACGAGCCAAATTTTAAGGACTAACCAAATCATTAAATTTGATTGAAACATATCGAAACCGCTTCATTCACTAATATAAATTAGAACTAGCTAGAAGTAACCGAAAGTTGATTAACCCAAACTAACCAAAAGCAAATAAAAGCACCAAAACGGGCTAAAATGTATCGGAACAGATTCAAAATATTTAAGTAAGTTAAAACTAACCCAAATTAACCGAATATTGGCGACTAACCTAAACTAACCAAAAACATTAAAATTGGTTATAACGTATCGGAACTGGTTCAAATGACTAAAATAATTTAAAGCTAATTGAAATCAATCGAAAATTGATCGAACGACTAACCAAAACTAGCCAAAAGTATCCAAAAGCACCAAAAAGGGCTAAAACGTATCGGCACAGATTAAACATATTAAAGTAAGTTGAATTTAACCGAAGTCTGGCGACTAAATTAGGTTGACCAAAAACTAGTTATAACGCATCGCAACCGGTTCAAATAACGAAAATAAATTGGAACTAACTGAAAGTAACCAAAATTTAATTGAATGACTAACAAAACTAACCAAAAAACTAAAATTAATAATAACGTACGAAACCGGTTCAAATGACTAAAATAAATTAAAATTTTCTGAAATTAACCGAAACTTGGTTAAACGACTAACCAAAACTAACCAAAAGCACCAGAAAAGGCTAATTTTCAGTTAGTTTTAATTTATTTTAGACATTTGATCTAGTTCCGATACGTTATACCCAATTTTAGTGTTTTTGGTTAGTCACCAAAATTCGGTTAATTTGTATTGGTTTTAACTTACTTCCATAGTTTTAATCTATTTCGATACGTTTTAGCCCGTTTTGGTGCTTTTAGTTACTTTTGGGTAGTTTTTGTTAGTCATTCAATCAACGTTCGGATAGTTTCAGCCAGTTCTAGTTTTTTTGGTCAATTGAACAGGTTCCGATACGTTAATTTTAGTTAGTCGTCAAAATTCAGTTAATTTGGGTTAGTTACTTATTTTAATACCGTTAATCAGTTCCGATACGTTTTAGCTCTTTTTGGTGTTTATGCTTACTTTTGCTTAGTTTTGGTTAGTCATTCAATCAGTTTTCGGTTAGTTTTAGTTAATTATAATTTATTTCAGTCCTTCGAACCGGATCCGATACGTCATTTTAAAGTTTTGGTTAATTTTAGTTAGCCGCCAAAATTTGGTTAATTAAAGTTAGTTACAACTTACCTTAATATTTTTATTTTAAATATGTTCGGATATGTTTTAGCCCTTTCTGGTGCTTTTGGTTAGTCGTTCAAGCAACTGTCAGTTAATTTCAGTTAGTTTTAATTTATTTTAATCATTTTAACCAGTTCCGATACGTTATAAACTATTTTAGTGTTTTTGGGTATTTTTAGTTAGTCACCAAAATTTAGTTAATTTGCATTAGTTTTAATATTTTTAATCTATTTCGATACGTTTTGATGCTTTTGGTTAGTTTAGGTTAATCGTTCAATCAACGTTCGGTCAAGTTCAGTTAGTTTTAATATATTTTAGTAATTTGAACCGGTTCCGGTACGTTATAAGCATTTTTAATGTTTTTGGTTAGTTTTGGTTAGTCATCAAAAATCGGTTAATTTGGGTTAATTTGAACTTACTTCAATATTTTTAATCTATTTCGATGCGTTTTAGCCCGTTTTGGTGCTTTTGGTAACTTTTGGTTAGTCGTTCAATCAACTTTCGGTAAAGTTCAGTTAGTTTTAATATATTTTAGTCTTTTGAACCGGTTCCGGTACGTTATAAGTAATTTTAATGTGTTTGGTTAGTTTTGGTTAGTGGCCAAAATTCGGTTAATTTAGGTTAGTTTTAACTTAACATTTTTTGTAATCTATTCTGATAAGTTTTAGTCCGTTTTGGTGCTTTTAGTTACCTTTGGTTAGTTTTGGTTAGTCATTCAATCAACTTTCGGTTACTTTCAGTTAGTTCCAAATTATTTTAGTCACTTGAACCAGTTCCGATACGTTATAATCAAATTTAATGTTCGTGGTTTGTTTTCGTTAGTCGCCAAAATTCGGTTCGTTTTGGTTAATTTTAACTTACTTTAATTTTTGTATCCTGTTCCGATTAGCCCGATTTGGCGCTTAAAGTTAGTTTTGGTTAGTGGTCCAATCAACTTTCGGTTAGTTTCAGTTAGTTCCAATTTATTTTAGTTATGTGAACCGGTTCCGACACGTTATAATCAAATTTAATGTTTTCGGTTAGTTTTGGTTAGTCGCCAACATTCGGTTCGTTTTGATTAGTTTTATCTTACTTTAATTTTCGTAATCTGTTATGATGCGTTTTAGCCCGTTTTGGTGCTTTTGGTTAGTTTTGGTTAGTCGTTCAATAAACTTTCGGTTAGTTTGGGTTAGTCATTTGAACCGATTCCGAAACGTTATAATCAAATTTAAGTTTAAATAAACAAACTAAAATGATCTCTATGTTAAAATGCATTTTTAGATTGTCAGACATGCAGCATTGATTGGTTAAAACAAAAGTTCCGATATCATAATAATACAAAAACTACGTAGCCAATATTCTGGCGTATAACATGAGTTGGATTTAAAAAATATTTAACTATAACATTGTATCTGCCAGTTTTCAGATTTAATTGAATTTCGTGCTCATTCGATTTTAGAATATGCAATAATTTTGGAAATAAGTGTGCTGGAATGTGTATTAAACAACATTTATAAATACCTTCCAGGATCACGGGGTAATTTAAATAATGATTTTTCGCCACCGCTTCTAGTAGAACACTTATACTGGCACTTATAACCAGGCATTTTTAACAAAAATAAAATAAGGATTAATTATTTTTCGTAACGCTCTCGGACTAAACCAAAAGACTCGTGTGGCTCGCGTTTAGAATTATACTAGAGCTTGCCCTGACTATTTCTTGGGATGGCTGGCCATCCCAAGGAGGAGGAGCTTTAAACGGATTCTTGTTTCATGCGTTAGGCGGGAGGTTTCGCATCTGGTGTGGGTTTATCTGGGACAGTGTGAAAACAAGTAGAGCGACCGGGAAAGAGCGGTAGCTGAGCTAGAACATAACCTTCACACCCACTATTAAAGTGTGTAAAAAAAGTTGCTTTCGCTGTTATCCCAAGCCATACCAGCTTTCTTATTCAACGTCCATGTCCAGGCCACATGACGCTTTCGAATATTTAATTCCTTAACAACTTGGAGGTTGTTATCTTAGGTATAGGTATCGTGGATATTATATATTTCCTTTCAGACCCACTTGAAATGCAGCTTTCACAAATTTGCAAAACAGCACAGTAATCCTCATGTTTGTTAGTAAATTGATATATTTTCTGCATTGCATATTTCATGTTCAGGTTGAATAGCAAAAGGGATAGGGGATCTTCTTGCCAAAAGCCATAGCGATTTTGCTGGCTAGTGTATAAGAGTTATTTACCCACATCTGTGTCCACGGTTTCCAGCTTTATGGGGATTCCCATTTTGAACATTGCTTGTCATACTTCTTTACTGAACTTCTGCCATTATTATCATTCTTATTCATTTGAGATTAGAAATAACTGCATGTGAACAAATCTAAACAATTTCATCCAAAAAAGGGTCAATTTAGACCCAGCTCAATATGGCGTATAGTACAGTGGAATTAAAAGCATCATTAACCTGCAGACGAAACAAGCCAGAAAGGCCCTAAGGTGTTATCTGGGAATTAAAGTACTACAACTAATAAATAAAACAGATAGAGGAATAGAAAACGCGGCTTATTACCTACAGTATTATCTACAGTTGTTGCACACACAAGTGAGTTACTTTACTTACAGTAATATTTGAAGAAAACAATCATACTCTGGCAAAACACAAAGTACGTTACTTATTATGTAAAGCAAAGTAATCAAATAATAAGACGTCAGCAGTAACTATGGCTTAGAAATTAACATTAGTAAAACCAAATTCATGATAATCAGTAGAGAAACTGGTGGAAGATGGGGCTTAACGGTCAACAACACACCAATAGACAGAGTAATACAGTTCACCTATCTGGGAACCATGATCAATGATAATTGGGACCACTCACAGGAGATCAAGTGTAGAATAGAGAAAGGAAGGGCTGCCTTCAACCAAATGTTTAAAATACCAAATGAAACACTTTGTATTCCATGCAAAATTTTGTTTAAAAGACACAACCTCAACATCGACATCAAAATCAGACTCCTCCGATGCTATATATAATGAAGACTCGAAGCCTGATGGATGCTGAGAATATCATGGGTGGACAGAGTGACCAACAAAGCAGTGATGGAGAGAATGAAGAAGGACTTGGAAGTAATGAACACCATCAAGAGAAGAAAGCTTGAGTACCTCGGACATATTAAGAGGAACGAAAGCAAATATCATCTTTTAAAGTCCGTTCTCCAAGGGGAAGTTTATGGCAGAACACCACCAGAAAAAAGGAAAATATCATGGCTTAAAAACTTAAGAACATGGTTCTCAAAAACTACTACTCAACTATTTAGAGCAGCTGTGAACAAAGTCATCATATCCAGGATGATCGCCAATATTCGGAACGAATAGGCACTTGAAGAAGAAGAAGAAGGTAGTCAAAACCCAGAACGTGATCACGTTCCGATTACCCTTCCTTCGTAGATGAAGCTAGGACAGTTCTGACGCAAATCTTCCATAACATAGGGCGAAATCCTGGATTTTTATCGACGTTTTAGGAAGGATGTGGAGGGGGGAGGGGGGGTAATTTTTCTCCTAAGCTCTTCCTCTTTTCACGAGCGAAGCCAATCACCACATAGATACGTACTCACGTACTTTTGTTAGATATAAAATAGCACAGTCCTGAGTTAAATCTAGACCCTCTTCTATCGTCAGCATTATTCTGAAACTAACCCAAATTTTGTTACAGTATCCTGATGCATCCTCCCTACAAGAGTCTTGTTGCCTTCAACCACCAGTCACCAGTTGAAACATTGGTGTACTGTTTAATTGCTGAAATTGAACTGATCTTTTCGAGGTCAGAAGCCATAGGTATTATATTTCCCGGTCTCTCAGTAGACTAATGCAACTTACTTCACGCTGTGAGAAGCGATAAGAAGACTTGAAATTGATATTCCCAATATGATACAAGCTATAGAATCCACATTTGCCCTGACTGATATAAATAAAACGCGGTCTATCATCGAAACCAATAATTAT
>MU185549.1:110234-136586 GCA_016904865.1 Pissodes strobi
TGACTGATATAAATAAAACGCGGTCTATCATCGAAACCAATAATTATTTTCAAGCGAATCAATGCCGTTCCAGTGACCTATTTCCCTAACTTTGCCCATAATATCTACAACAAACGTCCAACAAAGGCAGAAAAACTTGGCAGTCTGAAAGCTTTCGAGCCACAAATCCAGATACCATCGATCCGATATGACTGTGGCAAAAATTCCCATGGTCAGGGGCTAAGGCCACGCCGGCTATTTATCAGCCTCAGATTCTTACGTAAGATACGGTGTTCCGCACTTACACTTAAATATAGATTAACCACTTGTAACCAGCCACTCGGTAGGTGCGAATAAAGCCTAATGGGATATCGATTAAAAACGCTCGAGCGGTTTTTGTTTCGTTTTAACAATTTGAATTGATACTAGAACGACTAAAAGCATTAGGTAAACAGAGACCATGTTCATGACTGGACAAAAATGATATTTACTAAAAATGGGACCATCAATAAAAGCTCTTGACTTCGATCAAACATGATTAACAATTTGATTCTTTTTATTCGATGCCGATGAGTGCTTTTCAGCCAGCCATTGACGTTTGGTGTATCAGTCTTTATTTTCCAAGCAAATAATTGCGTTCTTTTTTATTTTCAATAAATTATTTTACAATTTATATTAAAATGTTCCCTCCTTTAGAGGAAAACTAGAGAATAACGAGAGCCACTAAAAGTATACAAAACAGTAGGAATAATTTTGCAAAATGAGCAAAGTAAAATTGAAAATCTTGTGAAATTTTGAACTGCCCATGGTAGTAGGATTTTTCCAAACAGATCTGGACCATTGAACTCAAAGCAGCATCATAAGCGGTGAATTACCGGAAAAAAAGGGAAGAAAAGACGGTTTGTAGTCATAGAGTAAGCAAAAATCTTGCCAAAAGAACCTCCAGACGAATTCCGACGAGTTTTTTTTGATCAGTTTGTGTTAGTTTGGAACATTCTGGATAAGGGGGAGGCTATCCGGTGAGGAGTTATTAAAAAGAAGAAATTACAACTAGAAAAATAATAATATTTTATAGATTCGCTTACTGATTAGTGCGAGGAATTCTGAAGAAAGAAGAAATGTATAACAGTTTTGTAACCATAACCTACAAAATATATCGTGTCGAAAGGGGAGAAAAGAAGGGTTTGTAGTCATAGACTACAGCGAAAATCTGGCCAAAATTAATATGATGAAGAACCTCCAGACTAATTCTGAAAAGTCTTTTTTTTTAATTAGTTTGGAAGTTGCTGGATATGAGGAAGGCTAGGACTCCGGTGAGGAGTTATGAAAAGGACGCAATTATAACTAGATGAATAATAATATTTTATAGATCCATTTACCAATATTAAAATCAAACTAGTACAAAATGAGAGGGATTCTAAAGAGAAAAAAGATGAAATGTAAAACAGTTTTGTAACCTTAACCTACAAAATACGAAGGAGCTATTTATTGCCAGACATATTTAGAAAAATGCTTTTTCGAATTGGTTTTATTCGAACTTGCCCGTCATGTGAAAAGCCCTAATGAGAAGTGAGAAATTGACAATTGCAGTACCATTTCTGGAATAATAAAAACATTGTATAGAATATTTACTGAAATATAGTTTAAAACAATATCAGAAGTAGCGAATTCTAAGTGAAAACCTACAACGAATATCGAGCAGAACTGGGCACACAGTACAATTCGGGTACTCTGTACTCGGTACATTTTCGATAAAGTACTCGGCACTTGTACCCTGTCATATATCGAGTAGAAGTATCCGATTGTAACGGACCAGATTTTATTCATTCTCCGAAATGTCCAGAATCTGCCGGTCGGCAAGTGCGGTACTATGAAAGAATTAATTTAGAATTTGTGTTCACCATAGTGTCAGTCATTCATGATTGTCGGCACAAATTAGTGGCATTATAAGATCCGTTACACAAATAGTGCACTATATAAAAATCGGCATCTCCTATTGGTCGATCCGTATGGCCCGCCGCTCGCTTTGCTCGCTACGGCGGCTCAAGAAAAGGAAACTAACCAGGTGCTAACCCAATCTAACCAAGGCATACCCAAAAGCAAGAAAAAAACTGTTTAGAAACATAATCTTAAAAAAATAATAAAAAAAGCCACGGGGTTTGAACCCCGGCCATCGAGGTGAGACCCAACGTTCTAAACCTCTACACCAAGAGAGCTCTTGACAGAAAACGATTGCATCACGAAAACATATTGCAATACGAGATGGATCGACCAATAGGAGAGGTCGATTTTTATATAGTGCACTATTTGTGTAAAGGATCTTAAAATGCAAATTCGTGTGGTAGTCTGGTAGATTAAATACTCTCCAAGATTTAAAATCGATATTGGCCTGGTTTTCGTCTAGTGATATTAACGTGTACTAGTTCTAGAATGTCGTGTCGATGATTTTGACAGCGCGGGAACTAGGAAAGCGTTCCTAGCATATACGTTTTAATAAATGTCGGGTCAAGTGATTATTGTCTTTCGGCTAGCTCGTGTAATTAATTAAAATAGGATGCGGTGAGTCAAAATCCTGGAATAATATTTTCAAATTTGCGTAGACAAATTATTGGGTTAGACATGTGATACGTAGGTTGTGTTTCGATTGATCAGTCAAAATTCTTGAAGTGGAAATTTTAGGGGAAGTCCCTTTGGTTCTTGAAAATTTGTTGTGGTGGAAGTTTTGATTGATTTCACTCTTGTGGGATTTGCCACCCGACCCATTTTTGAGTATCAGGCCTTACCTTTACTTGATTGTATGTTTCGTGTCTGGAACTCGCTCCTTAACGGGATTTAGCACTGCTTTTGTCAGGCGAGTTGATTTTGGTTTTTGAAGAGAAACTTCTTTAGCGAGGGTAAAGTAAGAAAAATCGAAACACTTATCAATGTCAAACGCTTATCAAAGTTGAAACGGTTATCAAAGTGAAACGCCCTATTAATTAAGCATGTTCCCCGTAACCCCCCCCCCCCGCTTTACGTTTGGCCAGGAGAGGGGAGGCAAACTAAAATACTTAATTTCTAGAGAACGGGAAGAGCTACGGGGTCGAAATTTTTATGGTAGGTGCGCCTCATGAGGGGCTATCTTTGATCATCTGGGAGAACCAAGGCTCTAATTTAAAGGGGGATTTTGGAAAAACCTCGATATTTGCCGATATCTCTACAACGGAGCCTCCGATCGAAAATCTGACAAGCGATGATCCCGTGTCACGGAGTCTTCAGTGGGAGGAAGGAATTATACCACCACCGCGGATACCCCAAAACTTTAAAAAATAAAAAAAAAAGTTAAAAATCGTTTGGAAAGTTTATAAAACGAAATAAGAAAAAAAAATAGAGAAACAAAGGCGAAGGAGTGCAGCTACGAGGTCGGGGATGGCAAAAATGGGAAGAACAAATGCTTTGTAAAAAAACAAAAATTTTTGAAAAAATAGGAAAAAGTGAAAAAAAGGTAAAAAAAAACATCGGAAACTTAATAGAAGTATTATAAAAGGAAATAAGAAAAAATATATATATAAAAACAAAGGATTATTCGGAAAATTAATAAAAGTATTATAAAATGAAATAAAGCAAAAAAAAATATAAAAAAAAGTTAGAGAAACGCGGTTTTCGGCGAAATAAAAGTTGAAAAAAAGGGAAAAAAAAGTGTCAAATCCGGAAGCAAAAGTTGAGAAAAAAAGCTTAAAAAAATAAAAAATTAATTTCTAATATCTCTTTCAGAAGTTTCACTTCAGTTGTGTGCTTATAAAAGTCAGGCACATATTTTTTTTAGTAAGGCCATTTTGAGAAAATTCCATTTCGCGCCTCTTTTAATGCTCTTTAAAGAAGTTTTCTCGTCATCTTTCGAGGCAGCCTAGTCGATTTCGGCATTAAGCAGCCAACAAACCCTCCAAACTTTGTTGGAAATTTTCCGACTTGTGCCGTCTACAAGTTGGTGGCGCCCTAAATAAATACCCCCCCCCCCTTTCTCTTCGATATTTAAGCTAGAGCCTAATTTGCACGTTGCATCGACAACTCGTTCTGGCCTACGCATCGGTAATTGCAAATTTTCTTAATTTCAATTTTTAATTTAACTTTATTCATTCTCAGTTACTTCTAATTGAAGTGACTAACTAAAATTAGAAGACAAGAAAGGGCGTGGCACGATATCCACGTGTTACATTTTTTAGGATATTTAAATATGTAACGCGCAAGCGCAAGTATGGACTTTACTGTGTTTGTCAGTCCAGTTTGTGTGTCACGACTACAAGAATATAGAAAAAAAATTGTTCAAAACATAAATCTGAAAGTTAACATAAGATCAATAAAAATCGTTGCCACCAGTAACGTACAATGGCTCTAACTTCGTCCAAGTAGACCTGCAACGGGAAGTTGACAGAACTTATAATAGAAAATATGAAGATTATAATGAAGACTATGAAACAAAAACCAACGAATACCAGACTGTGAGCCAAAGTACCGTCTCTTTTCAAGACAAACTAACCGTTTGTTTTAACATATTATTTTCTTTCTTTCATAGTAAACAGTCCGTGTGAGGTTGCTAGTCTTCATCGGACGCCTCCCCAGGTGGCGGATAGGGGAATGCCTCCCATATATGGGTGGTACCGGGGAAATGAAATACTCGGGGCGGACCAAAAGTAGCACCGCAGCGTCTGCCTTTAGCGAAGCGGCTGCAAACAGCGTCTGTTTTCCAGGTTAGGAACGGTTGATAACATCTTCCAACCCGTCTAGCCATCGTGGAAGATAACGGCTATTCAAATCCACAAATGGCGAATTTTAAAACATACAGGACAGTACCCCAGGTGGGTAAGAACCATGGTTCCAAATCCCACACCGATACGGTCTGCCTCAAGGATTCTGGGGGAGGCAAAAATTCGCTGTCATCGAAACCTCCAACCACTACAACAACATTGTTTATATAGCCACACTAAACATAAGAACAATGTAGTCAAATGATCGATTAACAGAACTGGAAGAAGAACTATCACATATAAAATGGGACGTATTAGGCCTTAGCGAAACTAGAAGGCCGGAGCAACAAACATGCACTGTGCTAAGGTCAGGACACATCCTTTACCTAAACAATACAGAATCCAACACACATTTAGGCGGCGTAGCTCTTCTGGTCAACAAGAAAATAAAAGACCAAATCCTGAAAATGAACTCAATATCAGACAGAGTCATACATAATTCTGAAAATATCCAAAAGATACGATTTACAAATTATTCAAACATATGCGCCAACCAGCAACGCACCGGACAGCGAAATAGATCAACTATACGAAGATATTAATCTGGCTAGAAGAACGGAGAATGCACATGTTTGCATGATCATAGGTGACTTTAACGCTAAGTTAGGAAACAGAAATATAGATAACGTTCATAATAGAGGAAGCTTTGGACTTGGCACGATTAATGAAAGGGAAGAAACCCTGACAAACTATCTTCAAAACGAAAACCTATATTTTATGAACACCTTTTTCAAAAAACCAGAGAGTAGTAGATGGACTTGGAAAAGCTCTGACCAGAGAACCAAAAACGAGATCGACTATATTATTACAAATAGAAAGTATATTGTTTCCGATGTGAGTGTTTTAAAAAAATTTGACTTGGGTAGCCACCACACACTCGTTCGAGCAAAGGTTAATATGAACATCAGAAAAGAAAGAAATAAACTAATACAACCAAAGCGTTTTCCAACATTAGAGGAACTGAAACAAAACGAAGGCAAATATCAGGAAGACCTAAAGAAGAAACTCTCACCAACGAACATGCTTACCAAAATGGGGATAGGTGAAATAGAAAGTAAAATTCGAAACGATAATAAAACTGCGACAAAGAAGATCTGCACCATCAGGAAGAACGGAAACAACAAAATATGACAACAAACCAAAGACATGATGAGAGAACGAAGAAACATGAGAAAAATAACTCCAGAACATAAGCAAATAAACAAACAAGCAAACAAATCAAGAAAAAGTGAGATATGACATCAGGAAACACAATAAAGAACTTATAAATACGGTAATAGAAAACAACAAAAATCTGAAAATAATTAGATCCATCAACTCAATAGGCAAAACAAATATACATCAAATGAAGGACAATCACGGTGAAGAGAAAAATGGAAAAAAACGAGATGGTCCAAATTGTGGACTACACTAAGCTTTACTCGTCAACTATTCCAGCAACAAGTAATACCACCTCCAACATCATAAATGTAGCTTTGGAGGAGATCCCAGACATTACAATGGATGAGGTCAAACACGCCTTGGCCCAAATGAAGAGAGGTCGTGCTCCTAGTGAGGATGGAATAACCCAGGAATTGATACAACTTGGGGGATCTACAACTCTACAATCAATAAGTATTTTGAAGAATAAATGTCTACAAAATAGCAGGATCCCAGACAATTGGCGGAACGCTCAAGTTATCCTTTTATACAAAAAATGCGACAAATTAAACATCGAAAATTACCGCCCAATACGCCTCTTGCCACACCCATATAAATTACTCACCAAGATTATCACAAATAGACTTACAAACAAATTCGATGCCTACCAGCCGCCAGAGCAGGCAGGATTCCGCAAAGGCTATAGCACCATTGAACAAATATATAAGGCATTCGATTCTATAGAACTATGGGTCATATTCCAAGCTATGAATAACGCGAGAATAGACTCGAGATATAGGAATCTTCTGAAATACATTTACGAAAAAGCAACCCTGCAAGTTAAAATTGGGGAGGAACTTAAGACACAAAAGATACCTATTCAGTGAGGAGTAAGACAGGGAGATACGATTTCTCCGAAACTTTTCACACTAGCGTCAGAAGCTGTTTTCAAACAAATGAACTGGGAACAAAAAGGAATTAACATAGATGGCAGATACCTTACCCACCTTCGATTTGCCGATGATGTAGTCCTGATAAGCAACAACCTGGAGGAACTTCAACAAATGCTAACGAAGCTGAAAGAAGCTTCGGAAGGGATAGGACTGAGCATGAACCTTTCAAAAACTAAGATACTTTCCTCATACGAAGCAGCGATATATGTTGGGGGAAACTAAATTGATAAAGTCGAAGAATATGTATACCTAGGCCATCAAATTAAACTCGGCAAAGAAAACCAACAGGCGGAAACGAGTAGGATGATGCCACTAGAAGATTGGGATACATTCTTAAAAAACAGGATATTCCCATAAACCTGAAAACAAAAATATTTAACACCTGCATCCTCCCGGTAATGACATATGCAATGGAAACCACCACATTGACTGTTAGAGCAGCCAAAATACTTCGCAGGAAATATGACTTCGAGATCATGTACGAAACGAAGAAATAAGACGACGCACTAAGGTAGAAGATGTGATAGCACGTGTCGCCAATTTAAAGTGGACTTGGGCAGGACACGTCGCCAGACAGGAAAATACAAGATGGACAAAACACATTCTACAATGGACCTGGCAAGGGATAGGTTGGAGTGGAGAAGACGAGGGGAAGCTTATGTCCAGGAGTGGACCGAAAAAGGCTGCTAAAGAAGAAGATGAAGAAGAAGATAGTAAACAGAGGCGTACCAAATTTACTTTTAGTCGGTTATTAAAATATTTTTTTTCCAAATATTTTGAAATTGTTTCTTCATGCATGGCAATGGATCATATATCGAAAACACCTTTTCTATGGATCAATTACCTTGCTACAGATAACTTGTTTATGAATAAAATGAACTGAACTGCCTAAATGGATGAAAAATACAAGCCTCTTAATATAAAGAGAAAAAAATATGAATAATAGTACTAGATCAGCTACAGCAAAACTGAACTGGAGCACCTTGAGCTTATAAAATTGACAGGCCAGGGCATTATCTAGAGCATGATGGAAAATGGTTTCCGATATTCTACAAACCCGTAGAGGGATGGTATTGTAGCCTCGAATGATTGAGTATACAGGGTGGTTCAAAAGTAATGGTACATAGAGCAATAGTGGATTTCTGGCATCGAAATATTACGATCTAGATGAATTGTCCTATTACGAAAGTCGATATTAAGAAAGATACATGGTGTCAAAGTTAAAATTTTATTTTCAATTTTATTTTATATTTTCCCAACTGTTGGTCACATAGTCATGAAAATCGGTATAGGGGGGTTTTCATGGACGAGAAAAATTAATCTAATGTCAATTTTGTTGTAGCTGACAGGGGGCGCACTCTACAATACTATTTGCCCATTAAAATTACTGTAACTTTTTGCTGGATAATTTCAAGGTACTTTTGGCTGAAAAAAAAGATGCTCTTGTATTTTCTAGATAAGAAAGGTACACTCCTTAAAAATCGCTAATGTTGACTGTTTTCGAGATATTTGGTATTTTAGTATTACATGCAACATTACTCGGTTTAATAATTTATCTGTTATTTACCAAAGTACGCTTTGGTTAAAACATCGTTGATGAAGTTTGCAACTGACATCCAGACAAAATCTTGTTTACATGTCATAGATGTTTCCTTAAGTAAGTTTCTGAGCGAAAAATCTTGAATTATGCCCCGATATAGGCTTTTTGCTAATGAAGAAATGCGTGATATGGTCTGCATTTATGCTCAAACGAACTTCAATGGACGAAATGCTCGTCGCAGGTATTTTGAGACATACCCTAACAGATGGCAGCCTGACCACAAATTATTCAAAAAACTGTATTTTCGGTTGGGTGAAACTGGGCCGTTCCTACCAAAACGGGAAACTTTAGGGCGCCCAAAAGTTATCACTCCAGAACAAGAAGAAGACGTTTTAATTCCCGTAGCAGAATGAAGGCAGAAACTGGTATCAGTAAATTATCGATTCTTCGAGTATGTCATGATGAAGGTCTCTATCCCTATCATTATTTAGCACCTGTGCAGAATTTACTGATGAAGCCACTTGCACCCGACGGGCGTCTTCAACTTCAGGAATATACATGCTTGGGATATCGAAAATCCACATTTAACCATGGAACGACAGTTTCAGCAGAAGTTTAAAATAAATGTCTGGTGTGGAATCATCGGGAATCATGTAGTGGGTCCATACGAATTACCGTCAAACCCTAATGGTGATTCTTACCTGAATTTTCTGCAACATGAACTTGAAGAACTTTTAGATGATGTGTCGTTGAATTTGAGGTAGAACATGCATTTTATGCATGATGGAGCACCGGCGCATTTTTCTGTGCTAGTGAGAAACCATCTTAACGTACGTTTTCCTCAGGGCTGGATAGGACGTGGCGGCCCGGTTCCATGGGCTGCCTTAAGCCCTGATTTTAATCCAATGAATTTTTGTGTTTGCGGCTACAGGAAATCACGTGCTTACAATGGAAGGATCAAGGACCGCGACCAATTATGGGAAAAGATGGTGAACGCTAGCAACTTATTAACAAATTAAGAAATAATTTTTAACCTAATTTAGACGTAAATTGTTTTTACACAAAGCCAAGTAGCACAAACCCCATTGTCATACGATGCTGCATGCACTATTAAAATAGAAAATATCTCGAAAACGGTCAACACTAGCCATTTTTAAGTGGTATACCTTTTCCATTTAGAAAATACAAGAGCATTATATTTTGTAGCTAAAAGAACCATGATTTAATCCAGAAAAATATTACAGCTATTTAAACGGGTAAATGGTATTGCAGGTAGCGTCCCCTATTAGCTACAACAAACTTAATATCAAATTAGTTTTTCTCGACCTTGAAAGCCCCTTTATACTAATTTTCATGACTATATCCCAAACAGTTGAGAAAATATTAAATAAAATCCAAAATAAAATTTTTACTTTGACACCCTGTATCTCTCTTAATATCGATTTTCTGAATAGGACAATTCAGCTAGATCGTAATACTTTGATGTCAGAAATTCGCTGTTGCTCTATGTATCATTACTTTTGGACCACCCTGTATATCACATTAATCTTAATTTTTTCGTCCAAATGATCTTTGGCTACTTTTTCAAATATTTTGGAGACCTTCAGGAATATGGAATTTCACTCGAAGCCTAATAAGTTATTACCAATAACCATTCATCTTCCATAGTAAACAGAGGCGTACCAAATTGACTTTTGGTCGGTTATAAAATTTTTTTTTTCAAATATTTTGATTTGTTTTTTCATGGCAATGGATCATATATCGAAAGCACCTTTTCTGTCTATCAATTACCTTGCTAACCCAAACTAACCTGCAGAGGAATAGTATTCAAATCTCAAATGAGTATATATCACATTAATCTGCATTTTTCGTCAAAATCTTCTGTCGCTACTTTCGCCAGTGGCGTGCGTGGCGATATCAAATATTTTGAAAACCCTCAAAAACATAATCTATATTGCCATTTGGTATGAGTAAATGAATATTTCACTAATCTGCCGATTTTTTTTTTATCAAAATAGCCCATGAGTTCCACTAGTAGCTTTTGTAAAAGTCGTTGGTACGCCACTGATACTGATAAGTAAATACTATAACTATTTGCTTTCATAGTAAACAGAGGCGTACTTGACTATTATTTCTTGGTAGCTCTGGATCATAGGTATACCGAAAGCACCTTTGCTACAGATAATTTGCCTGCTTTGGATAAATTTTTTTTTTGGACACTTATTAAGGCAAACAAATGCCATATGCTTCCGGGCACAGCTAGGGGGCACTTGCTATCCTCCGAGTAAATTCCACAGCAAAGGAAAGTTGAAAATTGATAGGTAAAATACATTATATCCAAAATATCGATAGAGGAATTGCAGGAATTTGTAAAGAAAATTTATTGTATAAACCTACAACTCTTCCTATCGACATATTTTATATTGGAATTAATACATATACTTACGTTGCTGATTCGATCTACGAATAATATTCTCCAAGAACGTGTTCTGAGGGGCAACCAGCCCCCTGCGACCCCCCGGCATCGTGGTAGAAATTTTGACGGTTTTCACACTGTCACCTTAAACGTATTGTTTCTGGCATTGCGTGTATTTTCTCAGAAATATCTGAGGTGAGCGCCAAAACCGATCCATCTTACTAACCCCCCGTCCCTGTAATCGAGACACACGCTTCACATTTTGAATTCTTTAAACGATTCCCGTGCATACCTAATGTATCATCATCATAGCTCTCTCCGGAGTTGCGTTACAACATTTTTCGATCGCGAAATTTATTTGAGAATATTCGAATTTTGGCCGCGCATCAAGCATTACATAAACGAGTCACATCGGATTTTTTTCTCTCAAAACCAACCTTCTTTGTCAAAATATGTCGGCGAACTAAAGGGTTGAAAATCAGCCGCGTTTTCAGCCTTATTTTGCGACGTTGTCCTGTTTCTCAAGCATGTCATATAATTAGCTGCGGCGATCTATTAAACTTTTTAGAAAATTTATAAAAAACATGTCTCCCCAGCTTAAGTTTGTTTATTGGCTACCCTATGCCCTATGCAATACAAATGCCACACCAATTAAAGATATTTCAAATATTAACCCATAATATGCAGCAAAACCACGGAATAGCAGAAAAAAAAATAATTCGATAAACATTTTCAAGAGAGAGAAAATTGCTTCAGCTTGGTATCATCACGTTATTCCTCAAACAATCGCTTCATTTACTTACATTGCGTTAAACAATAATTTAAAATATACCAAGAAACAAATTATGTGACGGTTTAATCTGGCCCAGAGCGTCCTTATGTCCCGGATTCAACGGGACAAGTGGCAACGTTACAAACCAAGAAAATATGGGAAAATCGAATCGGCGTGTGGCGCTTTGTATCGCGCAGCGGCTTTTTCTGAAACTAGGCGGAATCGGGTTTTCAAGTAGGACAGCGCACTGAACTTCACAAAAAATTCTTTCGTTTTCTTTGATTAATATTTTTACCGTCGATACCGTCTACAATTTGTCAAGCCTCCCGATTTAGGAATATCATTATTATAGGATGATATATATTCGCTTTTCCATCTCCCGGATCGATGTGGGAGACCTAATAACCTAAAGACGAATGAGGGCAAAAAACAACTTTAACGATTTTTAATACACTTGATTTCATTATTTGTATTCTTCCTTGAGTGCCGTGCCTGGGTTCAGACGTTGGCTATCATCACGTTGACCATTCTGTGGAATCTATCTCTGTCTGCTGCTACTCTGAAGAGGTCTTCCACTTGTAGATTTGTCCAGTGTCTAATGTTGCGCAGCCAGGACAGTTTTTTTCGACCAATCCCTCTCTTTCCCTCCACCTTGCCCTGTATTATGAGTCGAAGCAAGTGATATTTTGGACCTCTGATAATATGACCAAAGTACTTTTTTCTCACTTTAATTATCTCTCTCTAGCTCTCAATCCGCGTCAATCATCCCGAGCACATCCTCATTGGAAGTGTGTGTGGTCCAGGGTATCTTCAGGATTCTTCAAAAGCCTCAAGTTTATTAATGGTGGCAGCCTTCAACGTCCAGGTCTCGCAGGCGTAGAGCAATGTTGACCACACGTAGCACTTTAAGATCATTTTTCGTAAGTGCGAAACTTGTTTCCATGATATAAATGTTTTATAAGCTATTCCAATTCGAGTTAAGATTTCTTCATCTGAGTCTCCCTGCGCATTCAACCAGCTACCAAGATATTTGAAGTGATCAACATGCTCCACCACCCACCCATCCAGAAGCAGTTGTCCCGGATCAACATCCACCTTTCCCGCCGCCATCCATTTTGTTTTGTTGATGTTAATTTTAATCCTTTTATTTGTATTGTTTTAACGTAAATTACTCAAAAATAGGCATATTATAATATTGTAAACTCGTCGACGCCGTGTTTTCTACTTTAATAGCTACAGGTGAATAAGAACTTAAAATAAAGAAAACCACAAGGATTATTTCATGCGAAGGGGCTCTCTATGGCCAGATTTTAGCTAATGTCAATTAGTCTGATTCCAGCGCCCTCTGATGATGTCAGCAAAATTTGTTTATATATTATTAATCACATTTAGAAGGTAAGATTCATGGGCCATCTTCTGGCCCTCCTTCCAACACGATAATTTGCCATTAGTATCTGCGCCTCCTTTAGTCATATTGTAGGATGCCAGCTGTTTGGTTTGGGGAAGGAAGGACCCGAAAATAAAGGAGTTGATTTTCTCAGAAGGAACGACGACACCTATGCGGAGATAAAGGAGGAAAGTTTTAAACTGTTTTTAAAGGCAAACTTTCTGACCTCTTTTCATAGTGGATACAGCTTTACATCGCTGCATAAACCAAGTAAGCAACGGAAGCCATCGAGGCTGGACTGGAAGCTAGTAAGGGACATAGGTAGCAATATCCGATAAAATAAGATGGGCTATAGATCAATCAGAGTTTTCTTTCAATCACCACGGCTGAATGAAATGTATGCAGTACTATTATAAAAAGGAGCACATTTAGGTAAAATCTGCGGATGCTGCCTAGCCCGGGAATTCATACCAATTGTGTGGCTAAGGTGATAGTAAAATCTTACAGGAAAATAAGTCTCTCACCATTTATGTTAAAAATCCTAAAAAGCCTAGTTGACAGACATACATGAGTAGATATGTTTATATTGTTGTGAAGGATTTATGTTTATCAGACGAATGGTTGCCTATTAATCCACCTCAATGGATAAGGCCGTTTCGGCTCTGGTCCCACTTTTTTTCGGAATCTTGAAATTTGCTCGTGCACCTTCTGATTTACCTTACAAATGATTGCCTGTGGCTCCACCGGTGTTTTCAATTTCTTACAAAGTATAGCCTCTTCGGCTCTGGATCCAGGGTGTAAACAGCAGAAATGCTAGTTTAGTGACCCTAACGAAGCTGCAAAACCTAAAGGAAAACTGGAAAACGGTCGACGTTCCTGTTTTCCAGTTTCCTTTACACCCTGGAGCCAGAACCGAAGAGGCTCTACTATGTAAGAAATTGAAAACACTGGTGGAGCCACAGGCAATCATTTGTAGCGTAAACATGAATCCTCCACAACGATATAGAACATACCTACACTTTCTGATTGTCAAAAATCTAATATTTGTTTCACACTTATTTTAAAAATACCAATAATTTATCTCAAAAATATGGAAACTTACCTTGTCTATAGGAAATTTTACAAAGAATTCGAATATCGATTCGATCATTTTGAGCCGTTGTGCATTTTTGCGGAATCTTGAATTATCCGGCCCGATGCATTATTCAGAAATTGACGAAAATTTTTAAAAATACTAATTTTTCTCGAAAATAAGAGAAACTTATCTTTTCTATAGGAAATTTTACGTAAATTTCGGATAGCTGCTTGGTAATTTTGATAAACTGCTTTTTTTCGAAAATCTTCAATTTTTTGACCAGAAATTGACAAAAATCGAGCATTTTTTCACTCTAATTTTAAAAATACTAATTTTTTCGAAAATACGGAAACTTATCTTATCTATAGGAAATTTTACGTAAACTTCGATAATTCAATTCGATAATTTTGAGGAATTGCGAATTTTTCCGAAATTTTTAATTTTCCTACCAGATGCAATGTCTAGAAAATGACAAAAATCTTGATTTTAAAAATACTAATAGATTTTGAAAATTACTGAAACTTATCAGGTGCTTAAAAAATGTCACGGAGGTAAAGAAAACCATTCAAAAATATCTAATATTGGCACTTTTTTCCTGATCTTGAATATTTGCTCATGCATTTTCTGGGAAATGTCGCACATTTAATATTTTTTTTCGCACTAATTTCAAAAATACTAATTTATCTCTAAAATATGGGAAACTTACCTTGTCTATAGGGAATTTCACGTAGATTTCGAATATTATTTCAATAATTTTGAGCCATTGTGCATTTTTTCGGAATCTTGATTTTTCCGGTCCGATACATTATTCAGAAATTGACGAAAATTTAACACTTTTTCATTCTAAATTTAAAAAGAATATTTTTTCTCGAAAATATGAGAAACCTTTCTTATCTGTAGGAAATTTTACGTAAGTTTCGAATATGAATTTGATAATTGTAAGAAATTGCGATTTTTTCCGAAATTTTTGAATTTTTCAGCCCGAAATTGATATAAATCGAGCATTTTTCGCTCTGATTTTAGAAATATTAATTTTTCTGGAAAACATGAGAAAGTTACCTTGTCTATAGGGAGTTTTACGTAGATTTCGAATATCAGTGCGATAACTTTGAGCCATTAGGCATTTTTCCGGAATCTTGAATTTTCCGGTCCGATGTATTATTCAAAATTTGTCGAAAATTCAACACTCTTTCCACTCTAATTTTAAAAATACTAGTTTTTCTCGAAATTATGGAAAACTTATCTTATCTATATCGTAATATTCGAATATCAAATCGATAATTGTTAGAAATTGCTATTTTTTCCGAAATTTTTTAATTTTTCGGCCCGATGCATTGCCCAGAAATTGACATAAATCGAGCACTTTTTTCGCTCCAATTTGAAAAATGCTAATTTTTCTGGAAAAACATGAGAAACTTACCTTGCCTACAGGGTATTTTACGTATCAAATCGTTAATTGTTAGAAATTGCTATTTTTTCCGAATATTTTAAATTTTTCGGCCCGATGCGTTGCCCAGAAATTGACATAAATCGAGCACTTTTTTCGCTCTAATTTTAAAAATGCTAATTTTTCTGGAAAACATGAGAAGCTTACCTTGTCTACAGGGAATTTTACGTAGATTTCGAATATCAATTCGATAATTTTGAGCCATTAGGCATTTTTCCGGAGTCCTGAATTTTCCGGTCCGATGTATTATTCACAAATTATAGAAAATTCACACTTTTTCCATTCTAATTTTAAAAATTGTCGAAAATTCAACACTTTTTCCACTCTAATTTTAAAAATATTAATTTTTCTCGAAAATATGGGAAACTTACCTTATCTATAGGAAATTTTACGTAGATTTCGAATATCAATTCGATAATTTTGAGCCATTAGGCATTTTTCCGGAATCTCGAATTTTCCAGTCCGATGCATTATTCACAAATTATCGAAAATTCAACACTCTTTCCACTCTAATTTTAAAAATTCTAATTTTTCTCGAAATGATGGAAAACTTACCTTATCTATAGGAAATTTTACGTAAATTTCGAATATCAAATCGATAATTGTTAGAAATTGCTATATTTTCCAAATTTTTTTTTTCGGCCCGATGCATTGCTTAGAAATTGACATAAATCGAGCACTTTTTTCGCTCTAATTTGAAAAATGCTAGTTTTCAGGAAAAACATGAGAAACTTACCTTGTCTACGGGGAATTTTACGTATCAAATCGATAATTGTTAGAAATTGCTATTTTTTCCGAAATTTTTTTAATTTTTCGGCCCGATGCGTTGCCCAGAAATTTACATAAATCGAGCACTTTCTTCGCTCTAATTTTAAAAAAAAATTTTTTGAAAAACATGAGAAACTTACCTTGTCTACAGGGAATTTCACGTAGATTTCGAATATCAATTCGATAATTTTGAGCCATTAGGCATTTTTTCCGGAACCTTGAATTTTCCGGTCCGTTGTATTATTATAGAAAATTCAACACTTTTTCCACTCTAATTTTAAAAATTGTCGAAAATTCAACACTTTTTCCACTCTAATTTTAAAAATTGTCGAAAATTCAACACTTTTTCCACTCTAATTTTAAAAATACTAATTTTTCTCGAAAATATGGGAAACTTACCTTATCTATATAAGTTTCGGATAGCTATTCGATATTTTTGAGAAATTGTAATTTTTCTCCAAAATCTTGAATTTTTCAATCCGATGCATTCCTAGAAATTAACATAATCAGGCAATTTTTTCACTCTAATTTTAAAAATACTAATTTTTCTCGTAAATATGGAAAACTTATCTTATCTGAAGCAATTTTTTTACGAAATTTTGAATTTTTCGACCCGATACAATTCCCAGAAATTGACATAAATGCTGCACTTTTTCCGCTTTAATTTTAAAAATACAAATTTTTCTCGAAAATATGGAAATCTTATCTATAGGAAATTTTACGTAAGTTTCGAATATCAATTCGATAATTTTGAGAATTTGCGAATTTTTCCGAAATTTTGTTTTTCCCTACTCGAAGCATTGTCCAAAAACACTTGCATTCTTGATATTAAAAATAATTGATCTTCATACTTACTGAAACTTATCAGATCTTTAAGAAATTTTAGGGAGTTAGGGAACAACCATTCAAAAATGTCTAATACTGGCACTTTTTCCGGAATCTTGAATATGTGGTCATGCATTTTCTGGGTATTGTTAAGAGTCTAAAATCTTTTTCACCCTAATTTTAAAAATACTATTTTTTCTCCAAGGTATGGAAAACACCTTGTTTATAGGAAATTTTAAGTAAATTTCGAATATCTGTTCGATAATTTTGAAAAATTGCATTTTTTTCCGAAATCTTGAATTATTCGACCCGATGCATTGCCCAGAAATTGACAAAAATCGAGCACTTTTCCTAAAAATACTAATTTTTCTCGAAAATATATGAGAATATGCCAGAAGATTTTATAAGGAATCTTGTGGATTAGTTTGGGTTTTCGCTTCTCAATCAATTATTATTTTTGTAATTTAATGGTATTGTTTATTTTTTATTTCCATTTAATTATGATGTTTCGAATAAGAAATTTTAAAGGGTACATTGGGAATAATTTTAAGTTGCGAACTTTTGGCCGTGGGTTCTTTCCGAGGTTGGGTTCAATTAGAGATTCCGGGAACCTTTGAATTAGGTTTAGAATTAGAAATTTCGTAGGGATTGCCTTTTGGCAGGTTATTAACCAATTTTGTATATTGTCTTGTTGTTTTGGGACACGAGTCTATTAATTATTATTAATATTTATATATTACTTATTACTAACAGATTTGGCTAAGTCTTTTTCCAAAAAAAAAACTGGTTGGGTCGAGAAAAATTAGTATTTTTAAAATTAAAGCGAAAAAAGTGATCTTTGCCAATTTCTGGGCAGTGCATCGGGTCAAAAAAAAATCAAATTTTACATAATATATTCTATAGATATGGCGGCAACATAGGAGGCGGCAAATAGGCTATAAAATTAACTAGTTTGTGAAGGAAATTAATTAAAAATTCTTAAATTATGAAAAATTAAGTGGTGGAATTTTAATAAAATATGCTTTCAATATGTTTTACGAACTTTTAAGTATAGGTACTCACTCACTTCAAAAATCCTCAAGCATAGGAAGTTCCCTAACTTTTAAAAGGTTTGAAAATGTATAAAGAATGAACGTTTTTTATTACAATTTAAATACACATACAAAGTGCTGTAAAAAAATTTTTTTTCGCATGTTTTAATTTGTCGGAATACAATATTTATGACTTAAAAGATACCCATCAAAGCTACTGACTAAAATATTGTAAAGATCTAGAAATAGTGTTAACTGATGATGGCAATTTATCAAATATAAATTCGCTTGACCTGGCAGACGAGATAATATCGGTTTTGGCTTTACTAAATAAAATAGAAAGTTCAATCGAGATTTTAAAAATAATTTCAAAGCTTGATTTTGTCTCGGTAGCTTTAAGAATCTTGCTTAATCTCCCAATAAGTAGGGCAAGTGGAGAAAGAAGTTTCTACAAATTAAAATTGATTAAACAATTTTGACGCTCTACAACTACCGAGGGTCGGCTAATAGGCTTGGCAACATTAGCCATTGAATATGAGCTAGCTGAAGAAATTGATATTAAAAAAATTATCAAAAAATTTGAAGAATTAAAAGTGAGAAGGAAACACTTAAGTTTATATGTAATTTGTAACAATTAGGTTTAACTTTAGTCCAATAATTTGTTTTACTACGTTTTTAATATATATGATTTTTTTCTGTGCAACATTAATCTGAATTTAGTGCCAAAATTTAAATCACATGAAATACGACCCCCATGCACAATAGGAGCCCACTCGGAGCTGTATTTATCAACTTAAAAGAATAAAATCGATTTTGGTAATCCTATAGACAATTTAAAATTATTTTGGACGATTGATCCTTTTAACCACATCAGGTACCCCTCCCATGCATAATGTGAGCCCTCTCAGAGCAGTATTTATGAACTTAACAAAATAAAGTCGATTTTAGGTAATCCTAGACAATAATTTATATTTATCAACGAGCAATAATTGCCCATATATCCATATCACAAGATAAGTCAATCAAAACAAACAAATGACAAAAAAGCAACAATTGTAACAATTAAATAGAACTTAATAAATAGCTATCACATGAAATATTACATGACTTAAGTTGAGACCTAAAAGCCCTCTGGTTTCCAAAACAGTCCAATCTGTCAGTATACTGATTCGTAAACCTAGCTGATCTAGATAGGTAAAAATTATATCCATAGTTGTTAGTACTATTGTTTGCCTAGAAGGGGCATGGATATTAATTTTTCCCAATAGCTCAGGACTAAAACTGTGAGAGTGTAACAGATTGTAAAACAAGGTGAGATCCCTGTGCATACGTCTGAGCTGAAGTGCAGTCATATTGCAATCCTAGAGTAGTTGATATCCTCAACCCTATCGTGTTCCCTGAAAGAAACAAACCTTAAAAATGTGTGGTGAACTCTTTCGATAGCCTGAATCTGGACAATAGTGAGGGGATCAGACACCCAAGCAGTAATCTATATGGTGCCCCACCAAAGAATAGTACTAATTATTGCACTATTCTATTATTATGTACTGGATATTAAGAAAATCTTCAGCACAGCACTTGACAAAGCCCAGCATCTGAAGGGATCTTGAGACTGCCATAGATATATGAAGAATAAAAGATAAGTTTGAATCAAGGATAACGCCCAGATCTTTAGTTTGAGATACATACTCCAAAGGGCGACCATTTATGGTATAGATTTGATCCGAGGTATTTTTTATTACGGCTGAAAACCATCAAATGGCACTTGCTGACATTAAGTTCCATTTCATTAGTTACACACCAGTGGCTCACACGATCTAAATCAGCCTGTAAGCTCAAGTAATCATCGTGATTCCTAAAAAGTCTAAAGACAAAACAAGATTCAATATCACTCACATATATATTAAAGAGAAGAGGGCCCAGGTGTGAACCCTGGGGTACACCAGATGGTACTTTAATCTCCTTAGATTGGAAGCACATAATGCGCCCTATTTGTATTCTGTCTGTAAGGTAAGATGCCAACCATTCCAAAAGCTCGCCCTGAATTATCAGACCTTGCAACTTATCAATATCGTATGGTTTACCCGGTCAAAGGCCTTTGTAAAATCTGTATACACTGCATGAACGATATAACTTCTTCCAAGGATCTCAAAGGAAATCCGTAAATGTTAAAAGATTCAGTTCAGTGAAGGAGCGGTGAGAAAGAAATCCAAATTGTTGGTCAATAAAACAACCTTGCAAACTAGCTACCATATTATCACATACAAGCCTCTCGAACACTTTTGCAATACAACTAAGAACACTGAAAGGTCGATAATTGCTAACCTGAGAGGGATCCCCAGATTTCAATATAGGAGTGATAAAGCTTACCTTCCAAAAGGCTTCATTAATGAAGGATTAAAAATGTGGAAAAGGGGTCTAGAAAACAGAAAGCTACAATGTTTAACTAGGGATGCGGGAAGACAATCAGGGCCATGTCCCTTGTTTATATTTAGTTTGAGTAACTGTTCATAGATAGATGAGATAAGTATGCAAAATCGTGACAGGTTGATGTTTCCAGAAGGCAACTCGGTATCATCCAAGACACAATCCTCAACAATACATCTTCTTCTTCTTTTAGCTCTACAACCCAGGGTGGGTCTTGGCTGACTTTACTACTTTCTTTCATCTTGCACGGTCCTCCATTAAAAGCGGATCGAACGGTATATCCATCGCTGACAGGTCTGCTTTGATGTTCTCTCTCCATCGCATACATGGTCTTCCTGGAGGTCGCTTTCCTGTTGGCACTTCTTCCCAGACCAATTTAACCAGTGTGTCATTTGGGAGTCTGTGCATATGACCCGCCCATCTGAGGCGCTGGGACTTTATTTCTTGTGCAATATCGGTGTCGTTGTAAATTGATTTTATTTCACCGTTCGTCTTGATGCGGTATTGGTTTGTACTCGGGTCAAAGAACGGACCAGAAATTTTCCTTAACACTTTCCGCTCAAATCTTCTGAGCTTTTCTTCATTGGCTCATAGTCCATATGTGAGTGCCGGTCTAATGACTGTTTTGTATGTTTTGATCTTGGAAACTCTTGTCAGGGATTTTGACTTGAATAGGTTATTTAAGGAATACATGCATCTGTTGGTTGACTGTATTCTTCCCTTTATCTCCTCCGTGATATCGTTGTCTTCAGTGATCGTTGTCCCTAGGTATTTAAAACGGTCTACTCTTTCGAAGTTGTAGGTATCTATTGTTACGTTTTGTCCTATTCTATCTCTCCGTGTATGTCTATTTATGCATAGGTATTTTGTCTTTTCTTCATTTACTTTTAGTCCCATTTTACTGGTTTCTGTTTCTATTTTATTAAATATTTCCTTTACTGTTGTTACTGAGTTTCTGATCAGATCAATATCATCCGCGTATGGTAGCATTAACTTAGGTTCTCTGCTTGACAGGAGTTCTGTTTTGACCTGTGCCGCTCTGACCGCCTTTTCTAGGATGATGTTGAATAGGAGGGGTGATAGGGCATCTCCTTGTTTAAGGCCACTATGCACTTTAAAAGGCTCTGATAGTTTGTTGTCTATTCTTACTCTAGATATTGTGCCATTCACACAAGTTTTGACCAGTTTGATAAGTTTTCTGAGTATTGACAGTTCTGACATTGCGTTCTACAATTTATCACTTTTAGCGCTGTCATAAGCCTGTCGGAAGTCAATGAAAAGATTATGTACGGCTTTATTGAATTCCCATCGCTTTTCTAGTAGTTGTCGTAGAGTGAAGAGCTGATCGACTGTGAACCTATTTTTCCTGAAACCTGCCTGAAATTCTCCTATAAATGCTTCAACGAAAGGCATTAGTCTAGTTAAAAGGATATTCGATAGAACTTTATAGGAGGTGTTGAGCAAAGAAATGCCTCTATAGTTTGAGCACTTTGTTCTGCCTCCTTTTTTGTGAATAGGGACTATTATGCTTTCTTGCCATTTCTTCGGTATCTTCTCTTGTTTCCATATGAGTAGGATGAGCTTATGTATTTCCTCGTGTAGAGACTTTCCTCCATATTTAAGAAGCTCTGCAGGTATATTGTCCGAGCCTGGTGTCTTTGAGTTTTCAGTTTCTTAAGTGTTTCTATTGTTTCCTCCAGTGACGGTTCTTCTACTGGCAAGTCTGCGGTTTCATAGATATCCTCTGCAGGACTTTCTTCATGATCTGCATTGAGTAGATTATTGAAATATTCTTTCCACGCTTTAAGTAGTTCAGCCTCGTCTACTATTAGGTCTCCATTTTCTTTTTTCAATACGCTTATTGAATTGGGCCTGAAACCTTTCTTGTCGTTTGACAAGAAAGGTTTCTATATATGTCTTGGAAAAATATTCAGCAAACAAATTGACAATCTCTATGCCAGAGGCACTAGTAATGTTATTATAAGGCATAACAGAAGACAAACCCCAACTGCTCTTCTTACTGTTAACAAATTTCCAGAAACTTTTTACATTATCCCGAAGAGATAATTCCGTTTGACGTTAGAGCAACATAATCTTGGTAACATTGGTTTTATAAGTGCTTACAGCGAGCTCGCAATTCAGAAAACTCAATATAGTCACCATGAAATTGAGTTCTACGGTATTTTATATGCGCTCTCTTTTTATCAGTTATCATTTGTTTCAGTTCTGGAGAAAACCAGATGGGAAACTTCCTTGCTGAATATTTTTTCAAGGGAACAAACATATCAATTGTCAGGTAAACAATGTCATAAAAAAATATTGACCATATCATCAACAGTCCTCCCCATAGACAAGTCATCCAAATCAAACTGCGACACAAAGCTTAACACCTCGTGCACATCCATTGAGAGAAAATCTCTATAGAAACCGTCACCTGTCAGTCCAGAGTTGTTAAAAAAGATTCACATTTCAAATCAAATGACAATGGTCGATGGTGAACATCTTCGGGTGGTAGGGCTTCCTCTGCTACAAATTGAAATATTTGTAGCAGAGAAGGCCCATCCCGCACAAAAACTAGATCCAGCAAGTTGTGGTTAGCATTCCTTACTGTGTTGACTTGATAGAGATTTTGATGTGAGCATAAAAATGAGAGAATCTGCATGGATTCAACCTCCCTATGTGACACTTCAGCCACAGGTACAGCCACTGAGGTCATTCTGTCGTTCGACCACTCAAAATATGGGAGGTTAAAATCCCCGAATATACATAGATTATACTCCGGATATTCCTCAGCCATACTATCGACAGTCTCAGTAAACTCCATATATTTTTCAGGTGCACTTCGTGGTGGAAATATCGTTTCAATATCGATGTTAACAAATAGATGTTCAATATTTTTACTAACTGACAAATCTGTGCTGGTTAGAGATATGGCAGTTTTCTAAATGATTTGAACGAAAGTTATTAAACTTGGACTGTTGGATGTCTAATATGTAATTTTTGTTTCAGTTTGGTGCCTGCAGACTTCTATTTCGGAGCTACTACACTTCAAATTGTTTCGCCTTTCCAAAAGTTCTACATCTAGAGAACAAACGTATATATTTCATAGAAAATATGTGCAATATATTATAGTCACTAATGTTTAAGATGCAAAAGCATGTTGTAATGTAATGAGCTGTTTTTATTAGAAAGATTTTAAAAACAGGTTGGTCTTTTCTAACATAATTTGTACTTTTGAAATTGATATACACGGGATCGGCGATAAATTAATTTTTATGTGTAAAAGGAGATGTCGAGATATTTTTTAATAATTAGAAAATAGTATATATTATACGGGTTGTATCAAAAGCCTTAACCCAATGGATGTCGAATATTAAATGTTTTGCCCGTTCAAGTCCAATTCTCGGCTTTTTTTTATCAAAAAAGAGCTCCTTGCACTTTGCTTTTGAAGACATTGTAGTTAAGTATAGTAAGAGTATATTCGATAGCACTGGTAGGACCAAAGATGTGTGTTAGAACAAAAATTTAATTTTTAGGGATATAGAAAGAACAGTAAAAAATTAAAAATTCCTTGTTTTCAATAAACTAAACGTCATATTAAAGAATTTTGATACTGAATGGTAAGCATACGTAAGTATAAGTCTTCTTTATTTATTTTTGATAAGTCAAAAGTGAAATTTAAAACTTGAATAGTATTTATCACATATTTTCATATCGTGTTGCACTTTTTATTGATTTAATCTCGGTTATGTTACGATTAGAAGAATGCGGAAAGTAGCTCTTTTATGGAATTTTTTACATACAGATCTTGCTAAATTTTGAAAAAAAAAACATTTTACTAATAACTGAGCTGCAATGTGTGTACCAATAAAAAGTGCGACAAACTATAATACATTGGCAATTTTGTAGTTTTGGCTATTTAGGGAGAAAAGTGACAATTGAATTTTTATTATATAATTGTCAAGGCAACTTATTTTGATATATCCTTGTTTGCCTAATTTAAATATTTGTCTATCTGTGAAGCAAGGCTGGAAATTGCTTTATTTTAATTAATGGTCGCATTTTTTCTCCTGTATGTTGTTTTGAACAGTCTTCGGATTATTTTTGTGATCACTAAGGCCGTCTTTTCCCACATGAATATCGCTTCGCTTTAAAGGTACGGAGCACTAGACGCCCATAGCAGAATTTTCGTGATAATCAACAAGCTTGGGCAGTGGTTAGGTGAAAAGATACTTGGATTATTGAAACAAACATGACAGCTTTTAACTGAAATTATTTTTGTTGACGGGGATTTTGTATGTCGAGAGGTACATCTAGCTAAACGTACTGAGAAAATATCACGCACGCCTTTTACGCCTAAACTTATCACACAATTTTCGATTGATTTCTTCAAGCAATCCTAATTCCAATAAGAGTCCGGGTTTTCTTTTGGGCATCTCTCAAAAAGTACGTATTTGACTATAAGCAACGAGTCGGTACCTTTACAAGCGAAGCACGAGGGTATTTAGTGACCTTACCTCGAGTGCCAATACTCTACAATTTAGATTTGGTGTTTGCGTTGTAGAATAGGCTTAACACTACGAAATATCTGATATGATCAGCATTTAATGATCCTTTACACAAATAGTGCACTATGTAAAAATCGACCTCTCCTATTGGTCGATCCATCTCGTATTACGTTATGTCTGCGTGATGCAATCGATTTCTCTCAAGAGCTCTCGTGGTGTAGAGGTTTATACAGCTGGGTCTCACCTGGACGGCCTAGGTTCGAATCCCGTTGCTATTTTTTATTATTATTTTTTAAGATTATGTTTCTAAACAGTTCTTTTCTTGATTTTGAGTATGTCTTGGGTTAGCACCTGGTTAGTTTCCTTTTCTTGAGCCCCCGTAGCGAGCGAAGCGAGCGGAGGGCCATGCGGATCGACCAATAGGAAAGGCCGATTTTTATATAGTGCACTATTTGTGTAAAGGATCTTATAATGCATATGATCATTCAACCCAGTTACGATGTGCAAATATTAAATTATGAATTTGGCATATTTATATTGACACTAATAACCCACCAATGCACTTAGTTATATCGCTTTAATCAGAATTTGTGGTTGTCTATAATTATTGTTATTTTATATTTTTACTAGTCTCATGTAAGTCTCATTTTCCGGTATTTATTATTTATTTACCAGTTTGTTATTGCTTTGTTAATATAATTATATATGTTTT
Organism: Pissodes strobi; assembly: GCA_016904865.1. NCBI lineage: Eukaryota > Metazoa > Arthropoda > Insecta > Coleoptera > Curculionidae > Pissodes > Pissodes strobi. The sequence continues at coordinate 135,999 of MU185549.1, forward strand.
ATTATATACTAATAATATATTTAAAATTGTAATAAGATATATCGTTTTATTAAGCTGTTTGTGAATATTGAAAGAAATATTTACCTTGAACTAAAACTAGTAGTCATAATATTTGTTACACATATCTCTTCCCTTTCTCAGTCTTCTAATGTACTTCGACTCAAAATAAAACTATAATAATACTAAAAATAAAAAGTATGACATTATTATCAGATTTTTATTTTGCCTTTACGTTGCATTTGCCATTAGGTCATCGCGCTCCACGACGAGCTCAACGTCTCAGAATTTTTCCCGCCAAAAACGATGTGTTTTAATATTACTTGTATCACTAAAATGCTTATATTTCTCTAAGCAAATGTATATTCTACCAGGAGTACAGAAACGCTAGGAGGTAAATTTAAACTCGAATATTTTCCCGCCAAAAAGAACAGGAGCAAAACTACGTTCAATATTATTGGTAGGCATTACTAAGATGCTAAAATTTCTCTAAACTAAATTGCATATTCTACTAGGAGTGCAGAAGCGCGAAGAGGTAAAATTTAACTCGAATATTTTCCCGCCAAAAAGAACGGGAGCAAAACTAGGTAC
>MU185550.1:0-51685 GCA_016904865.1 Pissodes strobi
AATTTGGTAAATTTACAAGGATGTTGCTAGCTATATTTGTAAAAAAAATCATTAAAATCATCTGGACTTATTGAAACCTTTTTATTTTGATGTTGCTTACTTCTTTTCTTATTTATTATTTTCCACATAGATTTCGATGGATTTTTGGATGTTTGAATCCAGTTGTCATTAGCCAATCGTTTCGCATTAATAATTTGATGCCTGTAATGTTTTTTATAGTTATTAAGTAACTCTCTGCTTCAACATCGTATAGTGGTTAACTGTGATTAATAATATTTAGAAATCGCAGTTAATTTATCATTCAAGCAAATAGCCGTATTTTTTAGATTGGATAATCAGAGTGTATATTCGGCTAATCGTAAACGGGTCATCGACTGGGTGGATAACAAAGAAAAAAATCAGCTTCATTTTCATAAAGACCTCGCCTAAAACTATGAAAATGAGAAAACTTGACAACTCTGGTTCTAACTACGGACCCCAAAACTTATTATTGGGTTATTATTGTTATTATTATTAATAATAATCAGATCTAAAAATTAGAGATATTATTAATCTCAAACTCAAAATGAACCTTAAAGTACAATTATGTTGACAAAGTTACAAGAAATGTGAATAACAAATACAAGGCTTGATCCAGTACAACATGAAAACACTATTTAATTGCAGTCATCATCAAGTCAAGTCAAAAATAGCTTTATTGTTTAAACCTAACAAAGCCTTGGTACCAAGAAAAATCATTAAAATATACATACATTTAAAAATTTTTAAAAAGAGTTACAAATAATTAAGCACAAATCACAAAAATATCATATTCATACATAGAATACCTAAATACTAGTCAATAGAAATAAAAGTCAAAATAACACATTAAAAGCCAATCAAACATATTATACTTATAAAGGGACAAAAACTATTAAACCTAAAACATCCAAAAGACATATACTTAATATTTCAGTTAAAAACAAGTTCACTGCCAAGGGAGCAACCAAGTTTATATGTTGTCTCTATCGCCCTCCGAGCGATAGAGCCTACCAAAGCTTTTTTACAACACTAGCTACCACTTTTGACTCAATACGTGTGTGATCGACCCCGATCACCCCAATTCAGATATAATCGTTCTAGGAGACTTCAGTGCTCACAACACCAACTGGCTCAAATATCACAAGACCAACAACGAAGGTAGAGAAGCTGAAGCATTTGCAATCAGCTGCGGGCTTACAAATCAGATAAATTTTCTACCACCAATCCTGACCAGTACACAATTACAGTTGGTCCGCCATTAGATACTTCCGACCACAAACTTATTACAACGGTTTGTGGATTTCCACTTCTACAGAAGGATCCACCATTGCCACGCAAAATCTGGCATTACAATTCTGCAAACTGGGACGATCTAAGAGATTCAGTCTGCTGCGAAGAGATTACGCAAATAATCTCCTTAGGAATGAAACCATACATCTCAAATTCCATAAAGTTACCGTCAGGAAAGGCCTGGTTCAACAGAAGATGCGAAAGAGCTGTAGGTAGAACACAGCAAGCCTACAGGTACTGGCAGTAAAATCAGACCGCTGAAAATCGCAATTATTTTGTCGAAGCGAGAAACGAATGCAAACGTGTGATCGACGATCAGGAATAAACTTTTGCAATGCCCCAGTGGCTCCACAAATTTCTGGTCGGTAGCAGAGGCAGTAAGTAATAACTTTACAAAAACGTCTCTCCCACCTTTGACAGTAGAATGTGGGCATCACGGCGATTGCACCCAAGGAAAAAAGCAAACATGCTCGCCAAGGCAAGGCTCTAGCCCACCCTATCAACGCTACCATGGGAGAAGTGAAGTTTCATCACCGTGATATTCGTAAAATCCTTAAAGAACTAGATCCGCAAAAGGCATCAGAACATTCAATTCGCAACAAAAGACTGTATAAACCCCAGCAGTTGCTCTTGCTCTACAAAGCGCAAATAAGACCGTGCTTAGAATATTGCTTGGGGTGCCGCACCAAAGCCCACCCTAAAGCTGCTGGATTCCATTCAGAAGAGAGCTTGAGGCGACCTGGAATTGACCCGGAATCTTGATAGTCTGGAACACCGCAAACATGTGCCTGAGATGTCCCTGTTTTACAGATACTTTCACGGCAGATGTTCCCAGGATCTGGCCCGTCTCATCCTGCCCCTTAATTACAACCTACAACTACTCAAGAACCGTGTCAATCCACATCATCTTCGCACACACACCGCTCATCGAGCGCTATTCGCCCTGTGCGTTAGGGTAGTGGGAGAAATGACGAACGATCGTGCGCGCGAGTCGGAGAAATTTGGAACTTTATTCAGCTACTATACAAATATATACATGGAATACATCGAAAAGGGTCTGATGTCATATAAGCATTGTCGATTTTAAAGATTTTTTTGGGTTCAATGGAAAGATTACATCAAATGGAACACATTAATGCAAAAAAATTTGCGGATGAAGCACTTTTGACGCCAAAAATTGAAAAAGATATTTCAGATATGAGGCCGTTTAGTGACATTTAAATGCGAAAACTCTCTCAATATGACGTTAATGATGACAATTTACTTGCAATGTTGTCAGACTTGACTAACTTTCTTGATTTTCGAGTAAGCAAATTGCAGGGGCATGTTTCATAAAGTAGAATAACAACTTGTGAAAGTCACTAAACAAGCGCAAACCGCGCGCTTGTTCCTTATATGCCTCAGACTAACCAAATAAGCTCCCATTTGTCTGTTAACTAACCCAAACTAACCAAAACTAATTCAGACTATTGCAAAGTAACCCAAACTAACCAAAACTAGTCCAGACTAACGTAAACTAACCCAAACCAACCCAGATTGACCAAAAGTAACCCATACTAAGCAAACCTAACCCTGGCTGTTTAGCCATACATGTATATATAAGTAATAAAAGTTTACTTACGGTACACTGTCGACTCAATTTGTTCATTTTAAATGCCCTAGATCAAGTATATTTGTCATAAAATGAAATAATTTTAAAAGACAAGCGCGCTACGCACGCTTGTCGTAACTCAACCACAGCTAACCCAAAATAACCAACACTAACCCAAACTAGCCAGCACTAACCCAAACTAACCAAAACCAACCCAGACTAATACAAACTAACCAAAACTAACCCAGGCTATCCATAATTAACCAAAGTAAAGAGACAAGAGCGCGTAGCGCGCTTGCCTCTTCGCTATTCCAATCTAAGCAAAACCAACCGAGCCTAACCAAAACTAACCCATACTAACCAAAACTAACCCTAACCAACAAAAACTAACCCGAACTAATCCAAGCTAACCCAGACTAACCAAAAGAAACCCATACTAACCAAAACTAACCCTAATTACCCAAAGTAAAAAAAAAAGTGCGCTTCGCGCGCTTTTCTCTTCGCTATCCCAAAACAAGCAAATCCAACCCAGGCTGACCAAAACCAACCCATACTAACCAAAGCTAACCCAAACTAATCAAAACTAACCAAAATTAACCCTAATTAACCAAAGTAAAGAGACAAACGCGCCACGCGCGCTTGACTATTCCCTATCCCAAACTAAGCAAAACTAACCCAGATTACCCTGGAATTGATTGCCTTTGGCTCCACAAATGATTAAATTTCGTTTGAATTGTTATAGAGCCACTTCGGTCCAGGCTCAAGGATGTAAACTGCACAAGTGCAAGTTTAGTGACCCTAATGAAATGTGTACCTAATTTCTTCGATTCGATATCTAGTCGGATATCGTTTTCAAGAAAAGCAAAAAACTAAAAATGAAAATGGTTAGCAAATACAATAAAACAGTAAAAAGCTCTTGCAGATTGTCAGGCTTTGAACTGACTTTTAACCCAGATTAACCAAAACTAACCCATACTAATCTAAACTAACCCGAACTAACCAAAACTAACCCAAGCTAACCCAGACTAACCCTAATTAACCAAAATAAAAAGAAAAGCGCGCTACGCAACCTTTTCTCTTCGCTATCATAAACTAAGCAAAACCAACCCAGACTAACCAAAACTAACCCTAATTAACGTATTCCAGATTAAGCAAAAATAATCGAAACTAACTTTAATTAACCAAAGAAGCGCATTGAGGCGAGCGCGCTACGCGCTTGACCAACCACGCTTATCACAAAATCAAAATTAATTCAAAGTAACAAATAAACGCACTACGCGTGATACTCTCTCAAACTAATCCAAATGATCTTTTAAATTTGTATGTATTTCAATAAACTAAATTAATTAGTTTATATGACTTATTATTAAAAGTGACCCCCCTTCTAGCGTAACATCTAATTCTAGTAAATCATATATTCGAATTATTGGAATTTTATTAAACAAGGCCATTAAGAATCATTATTTATAAGTTTTCGTCCCACAGTACTTTTGAGATATATTCAACACCAGGCTGTTATATTTTAGAACCAAATAGAATTTACACTTGGCAACATCTACCCGTACAACCGCCGTGCTAAGCCAACCATATAATGATGTTTTAAGAAATAGTCATGTTGACGTTTATCTCAAAAATATTATATTATGGTTTTAAAGTGCAAAAAAAAAACAGTTTTATTTGCAATTTGTATGAAAACAAGCTTTATATTATGTTATTATTAACCTTCTGCAATCATACCTTATGACAAAGTGTACTGGAATTGTGTTTATTAGGAAAAATTGTATGTTAAATTTAAACTTTTATTTTCAATTTATTTTGAGAAAATGTACTTCATGCGCAAATTTTTTTGCGTTAATGTGTCCCATTTGATTTAATCTTTCCATAGAACCCAAAAAATGCTTCAAAATCGACGGTGTTCATATGACACCAGAACCAACAAGGGTAAAGTATCATAACCTGTGTGATATATTTTCGAAGCTTATGATTAGTGCAATAGACAGCACTAATATTCCCGAAAAATATATTTAATAACTTAATTTCAGTTTATCTATCGTTCATTCTAAAGTAATTTCAGTAAAACTTCATGAATCGAATTTTTAATCGTATCAATTTCACAAGGCTATTTTTGTTATTATGATATTCTCATGTTTACGCTTTCATAACCTACGAAGTTTTGCTGAATACACACAAAATTCAATATCGAACTTGGCTTTTTTCAGTCGAATCGATAAATATTCTCACATATCAACGTATTATATGCAGACCTAATTATATTGCACTAAAATCAAAAATTGTTCTTGAATTTTCAATCGTTTCCGATGTACTTGACGTGTTGCGTAGCCAAGAAATTCGCCACATTTTGTACCACCAGATGTCGCGTCGAGTAGCGCACATAGCGAATAGGTTCTCCCTTTAGTGTGTGTGTGCCACTACCAGAAAAAAAATTGAGAGAATGCACCCCAAAAGGCAATGCCGTAACGAGGATGAGGTTCGATAACAGCATAGTACGCATTTTAAGCCATAGAAAAACCAGATTGTTTCTTATTACTTTAAGGGTATAACACCCAGAGGAAGTTTTTTAACATACCCCGGATATATGATCTCCAAATCTTAAGGAACTCTCAATGGTTAGGCCCAGAAATCGGTTAAATTCAAGAATCGGGATCCATGCAAATACGCTGAACAACGCATCTAAAAGATAAAATGCTTGTTTTTGATGTATTAAAACAAAGAAAGTTGGAATCACACCAATTCTTCACCCTAAACAGATCATGAGAGATCTTAGTGATTAACCTTGTCAAATCAAATCCACATCATGCCACAAAATAATTGTGTCATCCGCAAACATCGTAGAGCCCCTTTTTATTGGAATTTGTGGTAGATCGTTGACGTATAGTAGGACCAAGAAAAAGTCGTGCGGAACACCAGCACCAACATTATTCCGCTCTTGAGATTCTTCATCATTAAATGACAACGATTGTACGCGAACTCAAACCATTACAAGGATGTGCCTCTAGAACCATACGTTTCCAGCTTTTGCAGCAGTATTTCATAATTCACGCAATCAAACGCTTTCGACAAATCACAAAACACTGCCGCAGCAATGTCCCCAACATTCATCCTTCTGTAGAGGTGTTCCAAAAAGTTGAAGATATCATGCCCAGTGCCACCGTTGCGCTGAAATCCAAGCTGATTCTCACTTAAGATGTTATGTTTATTTAAATACGATATTACGCAGGTCTTGACGAGTTTCTCTACAACTTTAGCCAATGTGGGAAGTAGAGCTATAAGACCGTAGTTGGAAGGGTCATCAGTATTCCTACCCTTGTGCAGAGGAACAATCACCACCCTCTTTAGGCACATCGAAAAAAAAACCCTGTCAAAAATGAATCCACTGAACTGTCCACCTTAGTTGGAAGTGCTAGCAGAATCCTCAAGCAGATCTTATCCCATCCGTAAGAGTTCTTGTTCTTGATTACAGAGAAAACATCATTCAGTTCCTGTATACAAGTAGGTGCAAGAAAAATGTGACACATTTATGTGAGATAGGTAACTCATTGGATCGCCAGCCTTTGAAATATTATTAGAGATTGGCTGCTATGGAACAATAAAAAGAATTAAGTTGATCAGCTTTCACTGTATCGGAGACCTGAACAACGTTTTTATTGCCTCGTATGTCGCTGACAATTTTCCATGACTCCTTTGAGTTGTTTGAAGCTTTCTTAATTCTTTCATCAAAGTAGGACCTTTTTGCAACTTCCTCGAGCCTTCTATATACTTGGATGATGGACTGGACAATTATTCTGAATAACTGCAATTCCAAAACATCCATATTGTCAATTAGATAGATAGATAGTAAGCTGGGAATCAATTGTCTTACACATTTCAATACATGTACATATTCACGGATTAACTTGGCTACGATTCGAAAGGTAAGGTTGAAACCATTTCAGGGACATTCCCTGAGGGCCGTAGCACTCCAGCTTCGTCAGCGATATTGTGTGATTCACGCAGTCAAAAGCCTTCGATAAGTCACAGTCACAGAATACTCTTGCATTCACTTCACCACCACTCAGTCCCAGATAAAGCGTTTAAGACATTACAACATATAAGCGTCAGTCCTCTTGATGTTCTGAAAACCAAACCAAAATGTAAATTAAAAAAGACAGAACTCTCTTTATATCAAGCTTTTCAACAATCTTAGAGTGGTTGACAGTAACGAAGTGAGAGGAATCATTATAGCTCTTATAAACATGACTAGATCACTCCAGGTTATTATTTGAATTTAAATGTGTGAATATTCGTCTGCTAAGGTTTTGGATATCTCGATTATTCTTTAGTAGATTAGTTTAATTTGTGGAATCACTTGTGGGTCCAAAGATCAACTGACAGATTAAGAGTCATTTTTAATTTTTCGAAGAAAATAATTTATATCAAATACAAATTGAATTACAAGTTTTGATCCCGAAATGTAAAAAAGGCTTTAAGGTCAAAGTTGATTGGCTTTAAAGGCTTTTGAATGTTGAATCTTTTTCATAACGAGATCATGGAAAATGGAGACGTACGCTGAATGCGCTTGGTAGTAGAATTAATTGTAAAGTACTCACATTCTATTCTATATTATTTTTAACATACTATTGATGATTAAAGCAACATTTACCCAATATCAGCGTACGCCGAAGAAAAATTAACTCAGAAATAAATATAACATTCTGCCCGAAAAATTAGATGTAGCGTATAATGCTTTAAAAAATAGTGTAGTCATAAACAAGTGATTTTCCTTTAAGCACTCCTGACAACGCAGGTATCTGAGTTGAATTTAAATTTATATCAAGTTGTCAATGATACACTAATGCAATCACAATAAGTGTTACTGTAAGCACTTAATTTTAATTTAATAATTGTTCAATTTATAATATTTTATATTTTAGAATATTTGGGGCAAAGTTTCCTCGCATTCATCCTAGACAACATAGAATCTCCACCTGATACAGATCTAGATGACCAAATTCCAGATCTATTTTTGAATTTAATAATATCCTTCAATTTGCAATTTGAGGACTATAATTCAAATCCAGTATTAACTGCTCTAGAGTGCAGACAAATAGCCAAGGTCTTTTGCGAGAAGATATTGCTGCTATTGAACCGAGAAGGTAAGAACTATGACAAACAACATTAATTTAGCTAAATCAACGTTAGTACCTACTCCAGAAGCTACCTTATGGGTGGCCACGTTCAGAAACTACAATGAAAATCCCAATACCTAATAATTTTATTTTTAGATTCTTATTTTTTACTTTTGAAAATTATTACAAATTTTCAACCGAAACGTAAAATATTTTTTAGAGATTTCAGCTCTTTCACTGTCTAGTGTCACTCTACACCCGGAAGCGCATGAATAATAATATTTTAATTTGTAGAAGACCCAATAAGGATTTTTGATCACGAGCCTGCACCACCACATTCCTTGCTGAAATTATTTAAAGACTTATTCAGTCGGCACATTACTGCTGACCTCTTTTACACTAACGATACCAAAGTTTTAATCGACATTATAGTTAGAAATATTGCTGATCTCTCTCCTGGTGATAAGGTAAGTTTTTGAATTTTCTTTCACATGTAATAAATAAGCAATGAAATATGTATAAGCCGAAAACAGTTAAGGTGCCAATTTTAATAAGAGAGTCGTTGCAATCAGCCATGTATTCATCATTTTGAAGATTTATCACCGCCCTTCTTTGGAGGGAAAAGACACAGTTAATATTAAGAATTCAGCCTGCAAATACTCCAGAAGCTACCTTAGTGATCAATATGCGCATTCGATATTGTGATCAATATGCGCATTCGATGAGTCTATTTTTATCCCTAGGAATGCTTTTAGCAACATTTATAAGATCTGTTTTACGTCTGGATGCGAATAACTGTTGGTTTTTTTTTCTGATACAAATCAGGAAGAGTGGGGGTTTCAAAAATGATCCCTTCAGTACCTTTTATTTCATATCAGAGATATTAAGAGCTGCTAGTTTCACAAAATGCTTAAAACGAAAAAGGTTAAATATTTCAAAGCAATTAATTAATCTAGGGTCAAGAGTTTTGTCAAGAATTTTTGGGGATATTGATGCGATCGATTTAAACATTTCTTCGTGTGAACCGTTTTTTATATCTGGGTACAACAGTTGTGTAAATAGAAAATCAAAATCACTAACACGCATATTTAAAGTTTTACTAGGAGATAAACAATAATTATATTTACTAAAGATCAGCTGACCATTTGTAGCTATTTTAATTTTTCAAGGATTTTATGGCGCCATGGACTTCCATTATTCCAGAAACCTCAAATTCCTAATCGAGTATTTAAGCCACGGCACATAATTTGGAGATGTTATGAGTTGGTGGCAAACTAATGCAATGTTTTAATTCTATATTGCTAAAACTATGTTTTCCAAGAAAAGTGTCATGGACATCTACTTCTCCATTTTTTAAATCATTGGCCCAGATAAACCCACACTAGATACGAAAGGTCGGCAAATTCCTCGCCAGCCAACTGTAACCTTGACGTGGCGGTTATACGCGGCCTGCACCAAATAATCTGGTTATGATTATATAGAATTGCTCTTCAAAATTAAAATAGTTGGTCTGCACCAATTTAATGAAAACGTGTTTTGTTGATGGACTGGTTCAGGAAAAATAAAAATTTGCAATTGCCATTCACTTTCTTTTTCCCAACAGGCGGACAAGGAAATCTAGTGATATTATGGCTGCACTGTCTTTTTCACAGAAATTCCCCTAATACGCTTTAATGTATGCTGCTTTAAAGTTATTTTTTGTCAAGCAAAGTTTCCGATGTGAATAATATCTTTTTTGAGGCATTTCTATATACGGTTTGAATTTGTTTAAAGACTTTTTGGATTAACTTGAAAGAGTAGAGAGCGGGAGCCTTTAAATTGACCGCAAGGTCAAAGACAAGGGCATTTCTGTGTCTGTGTCAAAATGTATTTTTGACAATTTCGTGAGCAATTTTGCCAACCTATTTTAGGGGCCGCGCCTAGACCTAAGATCGCACGGGTCCTAGCAAGGTTTTTTGCACCCCTTGTTATAAGAAAGTAGCAAAAGAAAAATTTTGATGGTTCAGACTAAGGTTCATATATGATTTTGTTTTTTGGGAAAACAGAATTCACATAAAAATACATTTAGAATAAAAAATATTATTTTAATTACTTATGCAGGGTGCTACAAATTCGAGTGCATGCATGGGGATCTCGGGAACAGTAAAAGATTCGAAGTTGGTTAAATTAAGGCAAAGTTGTGCAATTTGATGCCCGACAAGATGCAGTTTTGAAGTTTGAAAAATTCCGAGTAGTTCCGGATATATTCGTAAAAAACTGAAAAGCAGCTATTTGTATTTTTATTTTTTCCTGACTTTATTTGAAGAGATAATATGACATAAACTTATCCTTATTATTGCAACTTTTTTCCCTTTATAAAATGGCAGTATCAAATTTTAAATCTGACGTTTCCCGGGCCCCCATCATCAACTTCATTTTTTTAAATACGGACCTGGATTTTTATTTAATTTTTAGAAGCCTTTGGTCTCCTAAAACCAACGATGTATCACACTTATCAATATATCAATAGATCTAGATTTTTCCATAAGAGATAATGTATTAGACAGAGATGGGGCGATCTTTTCTGACCCGATTTCACTTATGAGAATATTTGTTACCGCTATTGGACAAGTGTGATATATCGTTGGTTTTGGGAGACCAAAGGCTTCTAAAAAATTAAATAAAAAATCCAGGTCCGTATTTAAAAAAATTAAGTTGATGATGGGGGACCAGGCACGAATCGTCAGATTTAAAATTTGATACTGTCAAGGAGAAAAAGTGGCAATATTAATGTTAAGTTTATTTATATTATCTCTTAAAATAAATTTACGGAAAAAATAAAAATAAAATATCTGCTTTTCGATTTTTTTACGAATATCTCCGGAACTATTCGGAATTTTTCAAATTTTAAAACTGCATCTTGTTGGGCATCAAATTGCACAACTTTGCCTTAATTTAATCGACTTACGGTTCCTGAGATCCCCATGCATGCACTCGAATTTGTAGCACCCTGTATAGCTACATTTTAATATTATACAGAATGTTTCAGTAAGGGTGGCAACCGGCCATATCTTGGAAACTATTTATTCCAGAAATTTTGAAAACAATGTTACCACTAAAAAGAATCAGAGTGGGTCTGAATTTTTATTTTTTTAATCTGCAATTTTGATACAAAGTACAATTTTTTAATAGCTTTATTTTAAAACAAATGTAAAAACTATTAAAAAAATTATGTACCTCACTTTTATAAGCACACAACTGAAGTAAAGCTTCTGAAAGAGATATTTGCAATTGAGTTTTTTTAAGCTTTTTTTTCTCCACTTTTTCCCCTCCTGTCGACACTTTTAAAAAAAAATTTTTTGCCTCTTTTTACTTTTTTTCGCCGAAACCCGCGTTTCGTGCTTTTTTTTTTCTTTTAATATTTTTTTTTTCTTATTTGGTTTTATAACACTTTTATTAACTTTCCGAATAATCTCTTACGTTCTAATTTCTTTTTTCCTTTTATAATACTTTTATCACCTTTTCGAACATTTTTTTACGTTTGTTTCAATTTGTTCCCATTTTTCAAAAATTTTTGTTTTTTATTTTCCATAAAGCATTTTTTTTTCTTACTTGCCATACCCGACCTCGTAGCTTATTTTTTTCTAACTTTACCCTCGCTTAAGAAGTTTCACTTCAACAAGTATGAGGGGGAGGGGTTGGGCGCAACTTTGAATTAATCATATTGTCATTTTTTTTTTGTTTGTGAAAAACCTGGCGTGCCAATCTAGAGGGTCAGTCGTGCCACCAAGTGGCACGCGTGCCGCAGGTCGGCCACCGCTGGCCAGTACCAGTGCTAACTTGTCAGGCTGGCACATCGAGTTTCAATAATCCTTCGCAAGAATGATAAAAACATAAAATTACGTCACGATATAAAAAGTTAATAATAGTCAATAATGTAGTGTTGTAATAAAACTGTCGAAAACCTCTTAAGTGTTCAATATACACAGTGTCTGGCCACAGAATATGGAAATTCCTATTTTAATTAAATTTCATCTGAAATTGGCACACGGGTCTAAAACCGTTTCCTAAACTTTTTTTTCTTATAACTGTTTTCGATATCTCGTTACCTAACCCCACTTTTTACCTTTTCATGTCAAATTTTTCAAATTTGTCGCCATGACAGTAAGCACATGGCATATTTTAAAATGGATTTTTAGATTGTCAGACATGCATAATTGATTGGTTAAAACAAGAGCTTCAAATAAATAATAATAAAAAACTTTCCCATATGTGGCCAATATTCTGGCGGACACTGTATAACATTAGTTGGATTTAAAAAAGATTTAACTATAACATTGTATCTGCCAGTTTTCAGATTTAATTAAATTTCGCGCTTATTCGATTTTACAATATGCAATAATTTTGGAACTAAGTGTGCGGGAGTGTGCATTAAACAACATTTATACATACCTTTCAGGATCGCGGGGTAATTTAAATAATGATTTTTCGTCACCGCTTCTAGTAGAACAATTCAAATAAAGGCATTTTTAATAAAAATAAAATAAAGATTAATTATTTTTCGAAACGCTCTCGGACTAAACCACAAGACTCGCGTTTAGAATCACACTAGGGCGTGCCCTGACTATTTCGTCGGATGGCTGGCCATCCCAAGGAGGCGGAGCTTTAAACGAATTCTTGTTTTATGCGTTAGACAAGCGCTATCGCATCTGGTGTGGGTTTATCTGGGTCACTGGGATAAGATTGCTGAAAACTTTTTCAAGTTTGACAAAATAGGACATTAATAACCAAATTAATGAATTCGTTTTCCCCTTACTTGATTGATAAGCCAGTTTGTGTTTAGGCCTGACTTTTTGCTCTTTATCTCAACCTCATGAGAAGCCAGGCTAATGGTACTTTGAGTAAAATCGATAAACAACCCAAACTTTTCTTGGGTTGAGATAGTGACAGAATTTTGTAAATATTTACTTACCAAGTTATATAGGTCAAGGATAACCGCTCTAGTAGATTATGCAGTTTTCCTGCTTGTTAAGTCGACTTTTGACTCTTAGTCATGTGGAAATTATGTCAAAATGATCAGAAAGATTGAACTCAAGCGTGCATGTCTCAGCCTTTGGTGTGTTCAAACAATCATTTTTAAGATATGAAATGCCCCGAGTTCGGGTTGTTTTTAGATTAGAATCACCGTTTATAGACATTATCTAACCTACTGAAAAATGTTCAAATTTCCTGATGAAGATCAATAACAGGTTAAAATGAGCTTCAATTCATCGGATTTCGCGACACACACTTTACAAGACCACATATTAATATCATCTCTAGACCGAAATGTATGAACTATATTTTTTTTATTATGATTGCCACTCCACAATACATATGTGCCCGTCAACAGAAAGTTTATAGTTCCACAGTTTTATAAAATTGGCTTCATTCGGGTCGGTCAAGTTTGCCTCCCGTATTAAAGAAATTTTTTACACCATAAATAAAATTTTGCACACCCACACAAGGAAAACTAGAGATGTTTTTAAACGGCAGATTTTGCACACTCTTCGGGGGAAAGTTGTGAGGTACCAAAAATTTGCATTTTCCCCCCTATTTATAACAAAATTTAAATTTTTTTATGCTACTCTGTTCAGTTAATTTTTCACAATTTTGCACACATATTCTCAAATTTTGCACACGCTTCTGGGTAAAATTATGAGGTGTTAAAAATTTGCTACCCCCCTCCCATTTGTCAAAAAATGTAAAACGTTTTATGCTCCTATGCAGGTAATTTTGCACACATTATCTCAAATTTTGCACACTCTTCTGGGGAGTGAGGTGTTGTGCATTCTTCCTACCCTTTCCCCCACCCCCGTTTGTCACAAAATTTAAAAGTTTTTATGTTTCTGGGTTCAGCTGATTTTGCGCACATATTCTGAAATTTTGCACACCCTTCTGGGGGAAGTTATAAGGTGTTAAAAATGTGCATCCCCTCCGTTTGTAAAAAAATTGAATTTTTTTATGATACTATGCTAGGTTATTTTACACAATTTTGCACATATATTTTTAAATTTCGCACAATTTCTGGGAAAACTTATGAGGTACGAAAAATTTGCATTTTTCTCCCGTTTGTGGCAAAATTGAAATATTTTTACGCTACTATGTTCAACTAATTTTGCACAGATATTTTCAAATTTTGCACACTCTTCTGGGGAAAGTTAAAAGGTACCAAAAATTTGCATTGCATTTGACTACTTGCGATGAAAAGTAGCAGTAACAGTTAGCGGTTATTGAGTAGCAGGTACTGATATTAATAAGAGTAGTTTACAACATTCCAAATTCGGGAATAGGGATGGGTTTCTTAAATCCAAATCGGATTGCAAAATTTTAACATCTCGTATCTTTCCCCAGAAGAGTGTGCAATATTTCAAAACAGGTGTGCAAAATTACCTGAACATAGTAGCATAAAAAATTTTCAATTTTTTACAAACGGGGGGGAGGGGGATGCAGCAAATTTTTAATACTTCATAACTTTCCCCAGAAGGTGCAAATACTGAGAATCTGTGTGCAAAATTTGCTTAACACAGCTGTAGCATATAAAAAATTACATTTTGAGGCACGCGGGGGGGGGGGGGGGGGGTGCAGAAATTTCCACCGAAGAGTGTGCAAATTTTTATAATATGTGTGCAAAATTACCTAATCATATTTGCATTAACATTTTTTCACTTTTTGACAAAAAGGGGAGTAGGTATGAAAATTTTATCACCTCATAATTTTCTCAAGAAGAGAGTGCAAAATTTGAGAATATGTGTGCAAAATTAGCTGAACACATGAGCCTAAAAAATTTTCAATTTTGTGACAAACAGGGAGAAATTACTAGTTTTTAACACCATATAAAATTTTCCAGAAGAGTGTGCAAAATTTGTGAATATGTGTGTAAAATTGTGCAAAATTATCTGAACATAGTGGCATAAATGTTTTTATATTTTTTGACAAATGGGGGGAAAATGCATATTTTTATCACCTCATAATTTTTCCCAGAAGAGTGCAAAATTTGAGAATATGTGTGCAAAATTAGCTGAACATAGTAGTATAAAAAAATTAATTTTGTGACAAACGTGGGGAGGGGGGAATGCAAATTTTTAGCACCGCATAGCTTTCTCCAGAAGAGAGTGCAAAATTTGAGAATATGTGTGCAAAATTGTGCAAACTTAGCTTAACACATTGGCATGAAAAATTTTCAATTTTGTGACAAACAGGGGAAAATATAAATTTTTAACACCACATCAAATTTTCCAGGAGAGTGTGCAAAAATTGTGAATATGTATGTATAATTCTGCAAAATTACCTGAACATAGTAGCATAAAATTTTTTATATTTTTTGCCAAATGGGGGGAAAATGTATATTTTTAACACCTCATAACTTTCCCCAGAAGAGTGCAAAATTTGAGAATATGTGTGCAAAATTATCTGAATCTAATGGCATAAATTTTTTTAAATTTTGTAACATTCGGGGGGGGGGGGGGCAAATTTGCTCCCGTTTAAAAAACAGCTCTAGTTTTCCTTGTATGGATGTGCAAAATGTGTGCAAAATTATGGTTTATTTATTTTTAAAATTTGTTTGATACGGGGGGGCAAACTTGACCGACCCGCTTCTTTCTGATTCAGCAAATGTTGTCTCATATTATAGATCAAATCAACATCTAGCCGTAAATAAGCAATTTTCAGAATTTATTCCGAGTACACATTGGATATTGATATGCATAATAATTGAAGTGATACTTGATTGTTTCTGACATTTTAACTGGAATCTTATGTTATATAATTTTGAGACTCCTGTTTAGTCAGGTTTCTGTTATAAAATCTCCAGCTTATAAGAATGGTTTATGTCTAGTATACGAGAACGAAAAATGTGTACGAACTTGTTAAGATAATATAATGTTATAGTATTTGTATTTTTAGTGCTATAGAAATAGGTGCAGTGTGGGGTTATTAATGTTATTTTTTAGAAACGTAACGATTACTTAGAACTTTGTAGAAGAGTGTTAAGGAACACAAACTATCACGAGCACAGACATAGAATCGAAGACATTTTAAAATGTTTTACAAGAATCTTCTGTGAAGAAAGTACTTTAAGCAAAAGGGATCAACATTTACTTAAGGAGATATTCGCCGAGTTTCCACAATATTTTCAATAAGAAGCCATATTAGTCGTTTAGGTTAGTTACGAGAAATATTGGAAAATGGTGAGATACTGATTAGTCTCGTTTTAATTTTGCGGTTTTCAGGGTTTACCCAAACAATGTCATACATTTCCAGAAGTGATGATCCCTCGATGAAATAATCGATTATCGATATAATCGATTCCCAAGATTAGAATGCTGGGTAAACAGAGTTTACCAAGTGTGAACTGATAACTTAAAATTTGTTGTAAAATGTATAATTATATCTGCCCCATTGGATCAGAAATATCAACTTAAATAGCATTATTTGCAAAATAATTGCAGGGAAAATTGACCCGGAGCCTTAAATGGGGCCTTTTTGTATGTCGCTTATAATATGAAGTATTTTCTTATTTTGCTGAGGTAATTCATTCCAAAATTTTCTGTATTTATTGGCTTTAAAGGCAAAAATTCTAGGAAATATACAGTGCGAGCCATAAGACCATCAGCTTGTCTCAAAAACCACTTTTCTTTGAATTTTTAAAAATATTTTTAGGCAAATTATGTATCTGGATATATTATTTTTGATTCTCTACTAGATAACATCAAAGTATGCGTATGACAAAAGATAAATATTTACTTTTTCCAACATGTTTTCGTTGCGAGCAGTGACGATCCACCCAAACTCGAAATAAAGTTTTTGATATACAAAGATGGTTTCTTGGAACTCAGATCACACCGTATATTCCCCAAGATACTTGACCTATTGATATGGCTGTCAATGCCAATTTATTCATTATGTTAGGCTGTGTTCATCGTTGGTGTATGATGTGCCTTCGATTGCAATTTTGTTACCAAGAAATAATTTTATTTCATCTGTGACTACGAGAAGTTTTAAAGCTAATGCTTTGCCATACTCTATGGTCCTTATTAGGAAGATAGTGGTAGACAAGTATCCACAGGAAACAGACATACGTTATCGTGGGATTTATCCATATTTTTGTCTGAAATTATGATTTATGAAACCTGACTTACATTATTTTGAAGGGCTTCTGTGAAGAAGACCGAGATTTTACGTGTCATAATATTATAGTTTTTACTTCGAAAAGTTCCAAGAAATTGGAAAAGTTTTTGATTACGAATTATCGTATTCTGAATATTATAGCATGCTCTGTTTACATAAATATAAAATGCCAATATTAATATTAATGAACGAAAAAACATTTAGCTTATGTATAAAAATATCACAACCGAACAACATTGGGAGCTCGTATAACTGGGTATATGGTGGGATAAAGGTTGAGTACTAACAAGAAACTCTCTATCTCTACTTAGTTGGGGTTAGTTTAGTATTGAGTTCTGATGGAAGTTCTGGAGACCATTAATAGGTTGATTGCTCCATAATCGCCAATAATTTGACTTAGAAATTCATAGTTTCTACCACATTTAGACAAATGTCTCGAGCATTTTAAATATACAATTTGTATGCTGTTTTTGTTGAAAATATAAATTTTTTTGATGGGGTTAGGTTCACAATCCAGGATAATCTCATTTATAATTTGTCAATTAGAGTGTTTCTGTTTTCGTCTCGAAGATCTTCCTTGCTCTCTGTTTGTACAGTTCCTTTAGTGGCTTTGTAGATTTCTTTTAGTGTGAGTTTCCACCATACAGCTTCAATCTGTGACAGTAAAGCTGATACTGTTAATTAATTTTTTTTAGTCTTGTTGTGATGGTCATACTATCAATTGAAAAATGGAGTATATGTAGCTCCTACTCTGTTTCTTTCTGACTGACAATGGGATTTGAAGGTAAGACTTCTATCCAATATTGGTTTTAGATTTTTGACTTTATGCATGTCCTCGATTTGGATTGCTTATTGGCATCCTTGTGCGTCTTTTGGTTGATTTTTTTCAGTTATTGTCGTTATTTTTGAGCTCTAGTTTTTCGCAACGTTCTCAGTGTTTGCTTATTCCTTAAATTCCATAGCTGATTCCATTAAATTCCTTAAATATTGGAATCATTGACTGCCGGAGTAAATGCAATTTTAAGAATAGATTATTTCGATTTCTTTATAAATAGGAGTAAATTTGCAAGGAGTGGATAATTAGTTGGAGTAAGTATCTACTTCACAGTCTTATGTAATACTGTTAAATGTTTTTAGATAATTCACTGCGCATCAGTTGAAGGGAATATTTATATTCATTCCAAGTATTTTCCTATAATATGAATGAAAACATCTTAAAAGTTATTAAGTTTTTGATGGCGCTGTAGAAACACTTCTCCAGTGTTAAACTTTTTTCGATTTACAATCGAACTTTAGAAATAATATAAAAAAAAAAAATAACTTGTTCAGTTATAGTTGATTTAATAAATGCCACCAACTCAGTGCGATGACCGAAACCAATCCCTCCCCATACAGAAACTGATCCGCTTTCAATTGCTTTCATTTTTTCCATATAGGTAGTGTTTGCCAAATCACTCTCCTCGATCTTTCCAAGCACGTAAATCTTTAATCCATTCTCTTCTTCGAACCATGTGTTCCCTAGGAAGTTCTGGAAAGCGTGCACGTGTGCTTGAACTCAAATTTTGCTCTAGGAGCTTTCCTATCATGGAAAGTGAAACTTTAATTTGGGTTGCATTTCTAATGCGACGATATCGGATTTTTCTATGAGCAGTGCCAACAAAAAATTTGTTCAATTGGTGCGCAGTGTACTTTTTATTTATTTATGTTTTTATTTGGACTTGCTAGTTTATATTATACACTTAAGGCTATTGCAAATGTTCATATTACAAAGAATCTAGAAAACATTATTTCGATCATTCTAAAATCACAATAGATCAGCAGAATTCTTATGTTAATTATCAGCTAATAAAGTCACAAAATTCCTCAAACTGGAGCCAAATATATCGACTTGTGGATTCAAATAGGATCCTTCAAGCGATAAAATGTGATTTCATTTCACCTTCTAACATTACGATCCATTTGTCGAAAAATTATTCAGATCCTGCTGATCTTGAAGTCAGTCCAATGTAGAAGCCACAGATCTGAAAAGCTTAAAAACATCTACAAACATAAGCAAGCTTCTCTCAGAATCAGATTTAGGTAAGTCTCTCAGAAACAAAACTAAAAGGATAAGGTCACAATGGGATTTCTGCGGGACACCCGATCAAACCCCAATCTCTGATGAAAAATAATTGGCAAGCCTAACAACCTGGTATCTGTCTATTGTAATTATTTATCCACCTTAATGTTAGTGTTCCAAAGCCTAGTGCTTATTATTTGTCTAAAAATAAGAGAAAGAAAGCAAAATATAGTATAGACGAAAAATACATAAAAAGGCATCAAATTGGAAGCTCAAAATCTTTTTGACGTTGACTTCCTGGCATGGTGATTAATGAATCCGTAAACATTGCTAAAATATTTGTTCTTTTCTTATTTCTCATTATTGTTTCAATTATCCTAAAAAAATTACTTTGTTGAGTTTTATACACCACATTTTTAATATGATCCTTCCATAAGAGAAATCCAATGAGGGTTAAATCAGGAGAGCGTGCGGGCCACTGATAAACCTCAATCGGTTCAATTCAATTGGTTTTTCGTACGAAATATTCCATAATTTGTATCTATTACAATAATGGAGAATGGACTAACCCAAACAATACGTACTTGAGTAAATTTTGAGTACCTTTGTACCGACTGAATTTTTTTTTAAATTTGACAACTTTGCAGTATTTTAATTCAGTTTTATGCGGATGGTGTGCCATCTGGTTTCTCAGTTTGTATTTATTCTTTTCATTCGCATTTTGTGTCAAAAATGCTCTATACGAATCAAAAAATATATATATAAAGGGTGTACCTAACATTTAAAAAAGTAGATTTATTTTAGGAAAAAGAAGAAATCTGATAACAGCACCATTACCTACTCTCATAATTACGCTTATTACCAAGTTTGGCTAAAATTTATTAGGTGTCTCACAAGTTACTTGAAGTATTCCAGACGTTTTATTCACAAAGAGTTCACCGTTACAATTGAATTTGGAGTTGCAGATGATATAAGGAAATAGTTTATTTTGATACTTGTATTGAATAAGCACATTAATAGTAATAATATTACTACATGCTTTGGCGCAGAATTTATGCCTTTTTTATCTGGTTTGTATGCTTTTCCTTTTTCAGGGTTTTTTTTTTTAAATTCACTTGCACTTCTGGTGTTAAGTACATCCTCTCAGTAGGTAATTCTTTGGGTTAGTACTTGATTGATATGCAGCTTTTTAGCTGTGAGCTCTTATTTTTGGTGCGTTTTTAACAGTTTATTTGCGACTGCTTGAAATATTTCTTATTTTATATGGCGTTCTATATTTGGTTGTTATCTGACTCCGTCAGTATTTTTATATGCTGATTTGTATCCTGCAGTTCTTGTAAGTCCTCTTGAGGTCGAGATTGTTAATTGGTGTAAACTCTATGGGATCTCTGTGTCTGTATATCCTGCCACTGACACGTTTTATGTCGGAAACGAAAATGCACAGAGTCCAGAGTACTATGAAGGGTTAGTAAATACACTGTCGTAATTCTTACAGAATTGTCAGTATTATTTTAAACCTAATTATAATGGAGGTAGTACCTGTCATTTTACTGTAGTTTTAACATTTTAGTGTGGGTTGTGATATTTTTAGTACTTCGCTTTTTACGGGATATATATAGCATGATTGATTGAGTCGAGAGCCTATCTCGAGCAAATAAATAAAATGGGAGAAATATTTCATTTCATTTAATATGAAGGGAATTTGTTGGTATTCAAGGAAAAAATCCTCGGTTATTATGAAGTATTTATTCGAATACCGGAGTTTCCTTTATTTAAAAATTTTCTCAATCTATTTAACATTTCTTCGTTTAATATTCTCCCGTGATATTGAATTAATATTTATTGAATATACCTGAAAAACACTCAAAAAATGACTGTTAAACGACGAAACTAGAAATTGGTTTAATTATACATGAACTGATTTTATTTTCTTCTGAATTATATTTAATTGATCGCGAGGATTATTTTTAACTCCCTGAAATAATTTTGGTGCTCAAAACAATGTGTTGTATAGATGTTTTTATTGTGACCGCTTTTTATTATTTAGAAATTGATTATATGTGATATTATAGTGATTATTTTGTAATATATACACTGTTATGCATTTTATTTAGTTGAATGCATTTGTATTAGATTTAGATATTTACGCCAATTTTTTCTTAGATATACTGTATCATATAATTGATATATTTTGCATTTCTATACACAGTGGCAAAAAAAGTCGCGCATAATGCCTGTAACTTTTTAATTACCTCGTGCACGAAAAAGTGACCTTGATGAAAGTTGTTCAGTAAATTATTCCCCACATTTCTACCTGCATGAATTTTTTCTGCTACTTCTGGTTTGGTTGCCATAGAGACCAACTTTGTTTTTTTTAATGGGACACCCTGCATATGATTGAATATGTAGTGGATTTTATTGGGAAAACTATGTATTTTTTTTATTTAAAATGTTCACCTATCTTTAAGCGTTTCAGAGAGAATGATAGCTGAGAAATGAAAATAACTCACATTTATGAAATATTGCACTTTTCTCTTTTTGTGGAGGGAAATTTTCGTAAAAAAATTTGGTTTAAGTCAAATTTTGGAGCAAACTTCATTAAGAAAATAAATAGCCTAGAAAATTAAACAACTTAATACCGTAATAATGAGTGAAATAATAAATAACCTAGAAAATCACACAACTGAACATCCGAATAATAAACAAGTTAAACATTTTCAGTGGATCAGGTGTTCAAAAATGACCACCATTTTCTGCTAAGCAGAGGGCCAGTCCATCCCTGAAATCGTCTACAACGTTTAAAAGGAAGTCCTCTGGTATGGCCCGAATTTCAGCACTACTTCTGAGTGGTCATTTAGACGGTTAACGTAGAAAGTGTTCTTTAAGTGTCCCCACAAAAAGTCGAGCGGGGTTAGGTCCGGGGATCGCAGCGGCCACTTAATAGGACCTCTTCTGCCTATCCAACGCCCTGAAAATGGTTCGTTTATGTATTGCCTAATATTTGCCGCATAATGCGCCTCTTGCTGGAGCCATACCTGTTCCTTTATGCCATTATTCATACCCGGTAAAACCATTCTGCGAGAAGGAGTTATGTGATTCCTGAGGAGGTCCAGATATTTTTCGGCATTCAAATTGCCATCTATGAAAAATGGTCCCAGAATATGTTCTCCAACTATGCCCGCTCAAACATTAACTTTTTCGGGCTTCTGAGTATGAACTTCCTGGAACCAGTGAGTATTCTCAGCTGCCATGCCATTTAAATGGAAGGTAGCTTCATCCGAGAAAATGATATTTGTTGCGAAGTTTTATCGTTATTGCAGCTCACAAAATTCAACTCTTCTATCAAAATCGTCCTCGTTTAACTCGTGCATCAACTTTATCTTATAGGGATGCGACTTCTCCTTCTTAAACAAATTTTTCACTGACTCATGAGAGACAGTAAAATCCATTGCCAATGCCCCTATTTATTTAGCGTATGGCATTTCACATGGTACATAGATAGATAATAATAGTATATGCAGAATATATATCAAATTTCACAAATAGTTTATAACACACACATTCTAATCACAAACTAAGATAATAATAATAATATTGTATGTAGATACTGTCATATTTTAAGGTTAAGTGCGGTTATCCATTCAAAGCTTGTGGGTGTAGCGTTAAAAAAATCTGCTGTATCTCCCTGATATGCCCTTAATTCGCATTCCTCGACTATATGGCGAATGGACTGGTCTGGGGCGCCACAGTCGCAGCTTGGATTTGGTTGTTTCCCCCATTTATGCAGACTGGGTGCACATACTCCATGCCCTGTTCGTATCCGGTTGAGGCTCTTCCAGATATGTCGTGGGAGTTTAGAGCCGTTGGGCTTTTTAACTGGGTCGATAAGGGCGCGTATCTCGGGTTGCACTTTCTCGTTCCAGAAATCATCCTTCGGTGTTAATGTTAAAATTGTCAGCTGATAGTTATTGGGCTAGTCGGAGTGGTTGGTTTCTGGAACGGAGGCGATTCATTGCTAAGCTTGGGATATCAGCATGGATGGGAAGTTGAAGGTTACTCAGTATTTTAGTATGCTCTTTCATCAAGGCTTCTTTTCTCCGTATGGCAGGTGTAGCTATATAACTGAGTGTTGGAAGCCAGTATAATGGGGTAGTCTTGATACATCCCGTGATGGTTCTCATTGCTATATTGACTTGAGCATCTACCTTTTTTTACATGAGGGCTGTTTATCCACACCGGGGCACAGTATTCAGCTGCAGAGTACACCAAACTGAGCACCGAGGTCCGTAGATTGTCCGCTGATTTTGGAAGTGATTTCAAGATGTCTTTTGAATGACAGGGTTCTGTCTAGGGACCCCCAGATACTTTGGGAAGTGTTGATAAGGGAGTAATTCATTATTTAAACGGACCTCTAGTTCATGGTTTGCCATTTTATTATTTAAGTGGAAGCAACAGACTTCGGTTTGATTAAGATTTGGTATCAGTCTCCATTTTGTGAAATACTCTTTTAATTTACTAAAGTCGTCAGTCAGAGTATTTTCAGCCGATTCAAACCGCTTATGATGTACGGCCAAAGCCAGGTCATCAGCATATCCAAACTTTTATGCGTTAGTTTCAGGTAAGTCAGAGATTTAAAGATTGAACAGCATGGGGGCTAATACTGACTCTTGGGGGAGTCCGTTATTTAGTTTTCTCTCTTTGCTCATAGTATTACCCTGAATCACTCGAAACTATCTGTCCCCTAGCACATTGCCGATTAGCTTTAGCGTAGTTTGACAGGGGATTATTGTGAACAGTTTGTATAGTAGCCCTTCTTTCTAAACTGTGTCGTAGGCAGCAGTAAGGTCTACAAAGACCGCAGATGTTTTTTCCTATTTCCTTCAATGTGCGTAGTAAGGCTTAACACTTGGTCTGTGCAGCTCTGATTAGGTCTGAAACCTGCTTGTTCCGGTGGAATATTATCAAGGATTCGTGAACCTATCCTGTTCATGAGGAGCTTCTCTAGAAGTTTGTAGCAACAACTAAGAAGTGCTATCGGGCGGTAGCTTTCTGCTTTATCGCGTGGTTTATTCGGCTTCAGTATAGCGACTACTTTAGTGATTTTGAAGGCTTTCGGCAGGCTTCCAGATATCAAGATGCATGAGAAAAACTTGATCAACCATTTCCGCGTCTTCTTTCCACATCGAAGTAGAAACTCAAGGTATATTCCATCAAAACCAGGCGCCTTGCCAGTTTTAACTTCTTTGAGAGACGACTCTAATTCTTCAGCGGTAAACTGGCGAGAGAATTCTGTTTCGCGCGGTGTTGCTCGACGAATATTTTTGAGTTCTTTCTTTACATTACGTGTATGCTCTTTATCTCGTGGCGCTCTAGATAGCGTGACTATTCTGTTGGCAATCTGATATGGTGATACCTGGTGGTCTTCTCGGATCGGTGGGCTACTTCCTCCTAGCTTTTTTAGCAGGCTCCATGATTGTCTACTCGATTTTTTGAAATCCAATTCCTGTGTTGTTTTTACCCATTTTTCTCTCCGTGCTTCATTTAGTATTTGCAAGAGGTCATCAACTGTATTCGAGTCGCCGATTTCCATATAGAGGTTATAAAGTTTTTAAATTCATTGTTCCAGCCTGGAATATATTCCTTCCGGTACCCTCTAGGTATGCACTTCTTTGCAGATGAAACCACAGCACCGACAAATCTGTCATAGTTCTGAGGAGTGGCTGGGATCCATCTTACAACTTTGTCGAGTTCATGAGAGAACTTTGGCCAATTCACCTTTTGAAAGTCTATCTTGGCCTTGGAATGGATCGAATCACCGGAATCTGAATGCACACCTCATATATGATCGGGCGGTGTTGGCTATGTGGGAAGTCTCCTAGGATTATTTTGGACATGCTGATTGGTTGATTTTGGGAATTTTGGGTTGAGCAACAGAGATCCGGGTTATATTCCCTATTCCACGCAGCGGATCTAAATGTTCCCTTGTCTTTTGCGTCAAATATGAGGCTCAGGTTGTTGTCCTCTGACCATTCTACAAGTGTGTTTCCATTTTGATCATTGGTGTTATATTTCCACATTATGTGATGGCTGTTGAAATCACCCCCATAGATAGCTGGGTGAGGAAGTGGGGGCAAAACTTCAGGAGGCCACTGAACTAGTGGGGGCTTATAGATATTTGCTATTGTGAGTTCCCCACCTTTCGCCGATATGCTGTGGATGCCGTTGTTAGTGCTGGTGTCTTCTAGGTAAGCATTTTCTATGTCACTGCGGATGTAAGTTGCACAACCATATATGTGATGGTATGTAGCACCCAATATGTCATACCCTGGTATTCTACCTCTTGATTTGAGAGCAGTTTCATTGTCTACTTGAGTCTCTTGATTGGCAACTATGTCTATATTTTTTTTGTCGCAGGATTTTAGACAGTATTTTGCATTTCGATCTACTTAATCCTTCTACATTTAGCTGGCAAATTCGGAGGCTAGGTCCGATATTTCTTGTCCGTTGGTTCTCAAAAGAACCATTTTGTAGTATGTTTGGATCTATGTGTTTCGTGGCCAGGAGATCTTTCAGAAAGATAGGTCTGGCCGCCAGCTACCGTTTTAGCTCATTTAGCATTACCCAGGGTGCACGTGTAGAATTCTTCTACGGACGCGAGCTAGCCCAATGGCCAATGCCCTGGAAGATTGTGTTGGAGTTTCTTGTATTGAGAACATGATATCCAAAGCTTTGTCTCCTCCGGTTGCTGTTTTAGGTCGACCTGATCTAGCGGCATCCTTAACACTGTTTCTAGAAATTTTTTTACCACTCGACACACTGTTGACTGATTTATTGTAGGCCTATTGGTATATAATTCATTGAAAAGTTCACAAACCTGATCTTGCGATCTCGTCATATTTCCGTAACCGCTCATTATTAAAATTTGAACTCGCTGTTTCTCATCCGGATGAACCATAGTGTAAGCAAATTACAAATCTTCGACAGAAAATTAATCAGGAACTCAAAATTGACACCTGTTAAGCCGATGAGAAGAAAACACCTTGACTCAACGGGTAGGTGGTAGGTAGTAATAATCATAATTAGGAAGTGTTTCTATTTTCAGCTTTTATTATCTCGGAAACTCTTAAAGAGAGGTGAAAATTTTTAATACAAAAAATACATAGTTTTCCCAGTAGAATCCAAATATTCAATCATGGCAACCAAACCAGAAATTACTGAAAAAATTCATGCAGGTAGAAATGTGAGGAATAATTTACTGAACAACTTTCATTAAGGTCCCTTATTCGTTTACGAGGTAATTAAAAAGTTACAGGTATTATGCGCGACTTTTTTGCCACTGTGTATAAACTAGCCTTTTGCGGTTAGTTTATTAATTGCCATTTTGCGGTAATAAATGTTATTGCGTTAAAATAAACTTTTAACGGTATGAATATGCTATTGCGCCATCAACATTATTTGTATGTGATGTGATATCTGGTTGTTCATAATACAGGGTTCGCCAAAATTGCAGATTAACGTAGTCGTATCGCCCTATTAACAAAGATGAAAAAATGCTTAATAAAAGTTGAATCAATTGACAAAATCAGGAAAGAGCTTCTTCTTCCCCAAGCAGCTGCATATGGTTACGGCGCCAACCAAATAATTATGGTAATCGATTGAATATTGCCTAACCTGTTTTAGGTTCATGTAAATCTTTGTTGCATATGCCTTAAATTTTGGTCCGGCATATATGTTATTTGTGCCTTTCAACTTAAACATTGTTTTGGTCGAAGCATAACGCTTAAAAAAATCCTTAGTTCGTAATTAACTATTTATTTATCTTTGTTAATATGCGAGATGGCAATACTTACTCCAATGAATCACCCTGTATATTATGTATGCTTACTGTGAGACTAAGTCTATGTGAACTCAAGGGTAGTTGTTAAGCTCACTATGTTAACTATACTTTTAAAACTCATATTTGATATTAAAGCTCATAATATACTGCTGCTCAACAAAATAGAAATACCTTCATTGAAAATGAGTAATAAATTATGTACAAAAATATGTTCTAGTCAAGAGGTTGTGTCCGAAATAGTGCAGTAATTTTGAGAGAATGTTCCTTGGCTTATTTGAGGATAGAAAGTCCTATAGATATATGTTCGGAAATTGTACAGGGTGGCCCGTTTATTTTGGGATGGCACCTTATCTCAGAATCGTTGTTGCAGTTGTTTCGATTTACCTTAATTTTAAAAATATTATATTTATATATATACAGGGTGTTCGTATATTCGTGGGGAAGTATCAATTTCCTTATTTTTAATAGAATACCCTGTATGTTAAGGCATTTTTGAATTCTTCAGGACATTCTAGATATATCTTATACCTAAGTCTAACCATTTTTGACATATTTTGAATTTTATGTCAAAAATGACATTTGCAGGTCTAAAAAACTATCAATTTCTGCTATCGAAAGCCTTTATTATTTTATTGGAGTTGGTTTTTTTTTGTATAAATAAATACAGGGTGATCGAAAACTAACATTAAAAATTTAAATGAAAAAATCGTTAAAAGTAATTTTTTTTTTCAAATGGATAGTCCTATTTTTATAATTTTATCTTATTTTGCACTAAATATAAGGGCGACTTTGTATAAGGGTGTCTAGTCTATTCGAAAAACTTATAGTTTTTGAAATATTGGCAATTTAACATTTTTCTATTTGTCAAAATTCTATACGGCTTTTAAGTTTCGTTTTTAGTTGGCCATGGCGGCGAGGCGTGGCGAAAAAAAAATGTCTTGTCATCTGACAATACGCCTACTTATTATCCCAGCCGGGACGATTAAGTTATTAACCTTTCGTCGGGCGTAGCTGTTCTAGCAGATACAACAGTCTTTCTTTTGCATCACGTATGGTAACCTATAGTGTTAAAATCCATACCGCATAGGTAGCCTCCTATAATGTGTCTAGAAATGTAAAAAGCTGGCCAATGGTAGTGTTCTTCTCTATGCTAAAATGTGATATTTATAATATTGTAAATTATAACGGAATTAGGTTCAGTGTATCCAAGAGATCAAAATATTTGCCACGTGCACATCAAACCTTCTAACACAAACTGCCACGAACGTATTGATAGCTGGTCTAAAAATAGGAGGCTACCTATGCGGTGGGAATTTTAACATTATAGGTTACCATACACAAAAGAGAGACTGTTGTATCTGCTAGGACAGCTGCGCCCGACGGAAGGTTAATAACTTAATCGTCCCGACTGGGGTAATAAGTAGGTATATTGTCAGACGACAAGAAATATAGTGTCATTTCTGTAGTGTTCGATTGTTTTTTTTTTTCGCCGCGCCTCGCCGTCATGGCCAGCTAAAACCAAAACTTAAAAGCCGTATAGCATTTTTACAATAGGAAAATGTTAAATTGCCAATATTTCAAAAACTAAACATTTTTCGAATAGACATCCTTATACAAAGTCGCCCTTATTTTTAATGCTAAATAAGATAAAATTATAAAAATTGAGGGTTTCTATGAAAAAAAAATGACTTTTAACGATTTTTTTATTTAAATTTTTACTGTTAATTTTTGATCACCCTCTCTTTATTTATTATAAAAATGTCAACACAGACCACTAAAGTAGATCCATTCTACAAGGAAACCAGCTCCAATTAAATAATAAAGGATTTTAATAGGAGAAATGGATAGTTATATTTAGACCTGCAAACGTCATTTTTGACATAAATTTTAAAATATGTCAGAAACGGTTAGACTTAGGTATAGGATATTATATGTAAAATATATCTAAAATTTTTCGAGAAATTCAAAAATGCCTTAATATACAGGGTATTCTGTTTAAAATAAGGAAGTTGATACTTGTCCACCGAAATACGAACACCCTGTATATATAGAAAAATATTATTTTAAAAGTTTAAGTAAATCCAAACAACTTTTGTATTAAACTTTTTTGGTACACCCCAGTTACTGATAAGGTATCATCCCATAATAAATGGGCCACTATGTACATTAGCAGGTACATTGCATAGTATTAGCAAATAATAGTCTTCAACTAACAACTGACGATAGCGATTAGACATTTTCGGATTAAGTTAAAATACGAAAACTAAAATCTGGAAATAAATAACTGTGTAGTTTTAAATTTAATTTTGTCTATCAGAAACCCGCATTATTTGGTGATCACAAATTTTGTACCTGTCTCTCAAAGATTCATTCCTCAAGTACCACCTGAAATACTATATGTATAGAAGTCATGCATCTCCAGTACTACTAAATAAAAAAGTTCATAGAGAGTTCGCCCTAATGAACCTATCCCAGAAACAAAGGTAGTGGAAACGCTAAATAAAAGTCTTCAGGTCATTGAAATTAGCCATGAAACATAACCCAAGATACATGACCTAGAAAAACTGGTGACCAAGATTAGTAGATTAGTAAAGCTAACTTAAAATCAGATGAAATTGGAGGACAGAAGACGGACGAAACACATAGTTGCAACATAGTACACAAGCTCATACAGAAAAAGATTTAAAGAGAGATCAGGATAACATAAAAAAAAATTGATTGAGGGAAGGTGTTTAAAACTAGAAGAGTATGACATATTTGACTTAACTAACCCAAACTAGAAGAGTATGATATATTTAACTTACGTCGAAAAATAAAGGAAACAGCGGATATACTAAGGTCAGAAAACATGACCAAATGCATGTTTGGAGAAACTACCTCAAAAATCTCATTTGCCAATCAGGCCCGCGAATGACCAAAGATTAGGTAAGAGCACCTATCAAAGTCGCAACAGAAGAAAAATCACCTGGACTCGATAAAGGGCATGCAGCAGAGTTTCAGAAATTACTCAATGTTACTAGAACTGAATAGCTGACTAAAATATTCAATCGTATAAATGTCACTGGAAATATTGCCACATTTACTTTTGCGTGACTCTTTTATTGCCTATAAACGCCTTACTCCTTGGCTGGAAACTAGAGCTTACTGTAGAGCTCTCGATGGCTTAATATTACGAAGTCACTCCAAAAGAAAATACCGTTGTTTATAAAATTAAATGTCTCTTTTGAACTTTACTGTGTACAAATCGGCCTTAGATGGACCTGCTAAGGGATGCTAAACTTGAAGAGTGTAAGAGCCTGCTGGATTATTCGATAATTGAGACTTATAAAGTTAATCCCAGAGAATGTTTATTCGATATCTGATTAAGATCATAACGTGTATCAAGTACCGTGTAGGTGAAATGACTCTGTTTGCTGGCGAACCAGATACTTGCAACCTGTATGTGTTAGTCGGGCTCAGCTTACTGGCGGACCAGATACTGACGTTGACCTGCTTTCAGATACAAAGTGTCCTCGGTACGACCGCACGAATTAATAATTATTTTGGAAATCGATATTGATTTGTAAGAATATTTGAAATATATTAATTTTTCGTTGACGATATACCACCAGAATTGGTTCGAGGCCGAATTTATTACGATTCCAAAAAAGTGGGAGCAAAAAGATGTGAAGCATATAGGCCCATCAGTCTTATGAACCGCCTGCTCAAATTATTACGCAGAATAATTTATAGAATAATATATAGACTATGCGAAGAGCAGATATACACAATCGTAATTTGGACTCAGAATATCAAGAATGACTTATGATTGACAGATCCTGTCCTGTATGCAGCTTTCGACAATGTACATCGTAACAAAATGTGGATAAAAATGATCCTCCAGTCACTACAAGTCTGTATTAGAATCTCATTACAAATCTGCATTAGAATCTCATTACAAAATATTAGAATCAGCCAAGAGTATATGGAGAAAGCTCCGAGGCCATAAAAATTGAACTAAATGCGTCAGACAAGTTTGCGTGCTCTCCTGATTACTACTTAATCTGAACATTTATTTAGACGGGCACTGAAAATCATCGACGTCGAAGTATTGCTTAAAGGGAAAGTTAAACAATATGCGACTCGCAGCCGATAGGGATATTTTTAAGGTAGTTTAGATGGACTGCAATATATCTACGTTAGTGAAACTAATTATATAGCAATCAGGAAATACTGTAATGAACCCCGATTTCATCCTTTTACGTCCTAGGTACTATATTTTCAACCTTTTCTTCAACTTCGAGTCATTTTCTAACACCAGGTTCGCAGTAACAGTGTGTTGACGCCCTATTTCGATCAAAATACCTTACCTAAACACTATGGGCAACCACCCTCTTCCTCCCGCTAGTAGTCAGTACTGGCATACTACATTTCTGCACCACTTTCCTTTCAACTTACTATTTGAGATTTTGAATTTTTAAGGAAGCAAACATTTAAAAGGGAGCATTTCTTTCACTAAACCTGTGGTTGACCCAAATCAGTACAGGGAATTATTGTCTAGTTGCTTTAAAAATTCGCCAAACTAAAAACTGTGACATAATAGTCGGAACTAAGTCGTATAATTACTTACCTTGTAACTCGCTGTTAGCTATTTTCGTTCTCTAAGGCTTTAAAGCAAGGCATTAAATCTACAAGAAAATAAAATTCAATTTCCACTAACACTTATTCTGTTTAATGCAACCCAAAAATCAACAAAAACATTCCTGCATTCAATTACAATTCTCTTCAGAACACATCTCAACAGTTCGTTATATATTCTTATATAGTTACACATACTTAAAAATACTTACACCTACAACTTACTTTCTAGTCCTTATCGTATACACCGTAACCTGCGCTTCAACCCCTGGAGAACTGACTATAAATCCGCACACTACTGAAAAAACGTATTGTTTATTCTGATTTTTCTTCTACCACGTTACGGCTTATTTCTCTCGGCAGGTATCTGTTTTGGCATAGCGACGGACTACACTTGCGGCGTTTACATGTAACTACTTTTTCCTACCCTCGTATCGACATAGTAACGACCTAAGTCTTTAACTAACTAGACAGCCGAATATTATATGCAGAATATTTTCCAGACTACCCGCGTGAAAACTAATTATCGCGCTTGAAGATTATTGTGTCACTATTATTCGCGATTTAGGAATCTTGCAATACTGCCCTTCTTTCCGAGCTATTTTTCTTTTTATACCTTTTTTCAAGGATTGTTTTTCACCTCGAAACTCTGGAATTTGCAGGTGAGCGGCTTATTCAATTGTATTCACTAAGAACATTTAAGTCGCCACCGATTTTAATTCCAATCTCGATTTTATTATGCCGCTATTTGTTAACATGATTTTTACATTTCGAGTTTAGCTTTTATTGCTACCGCACTTCCTAAATAGGATAATTAAAATTGTTTGGTCAAATGGACAAGTGTTCGCATTCCAAACTTTGGCTTCTTATTGGCCGACTTTTCGAACCGCCCACCTTCCAAGGTTTGGAGCAAGGACACTAAACTCGGTCTGAATGCGCAATTATTTGTTCAAGATTTTTACATTACGCATTATAATGCAGACGGACGAGATTAACCTGGCAGTTATTGGAATTATTTTCCACTAGTAATTATTTTATATTAGGATCGTGTATGCTAGATCTTATTTTGGCACGTTTCCTGGCTAATCCTTTCTGCATAAGTTGCGATTTAAATTAACTTTAGCCGGGGACGAGCATTTCTTCAACAAGGGTGTTGTTTCTATTTTTTCATGTTATGGTCTGCCATTTAGTTCAAGACTTAGTGTAGTAATTTTTATTCATCGGCGAACTGGAACGGAACTTAATTTATTTTTTACTTGATTGCCGAAAACTATGAATTAATTTATTAAATATATGAATTAGAATTATTCACGAGCCCCCGGATCATTACAATACGTACAATGAATTAATTGTTAATCAGTCAGTAGATCTAAAAAATCAACATCAACAGCTACTCCTACTTAAGAGTAAAGTCTTGTGCTTTTACTTAAGCCACCTGGGGCACATAATAAGAAATCGACAAGATCCCCTACAACACATACTATAAGGCAAGATACTGGGAAAATGGGGATAGAGAAGGAGGAGGAAGGTAATATGGTTTAAGAACCTAAGCACATGGTTGTCAATTGCAACTATTGGACCTTTCCGAGCAGTACTTAACGCTGAATCGTTAACATCCAGAGTGAAGAATAATTTAATTCGAAATGGCTAATCGAACGTCAAATAAGGTAGAAAATGTTACCCATTTTTTGTTAAGAATTAGAAAAAATAAGTGGCGTATTATTGTTCTTATTATATACGATCTCATCGCATTCATTACATTGCGGTAACACTAAGCGGTTTTTTGTTTTCTACTTTGAAAAGAAAACGTTTTTAAGCACACGTGTAGGTATATGACATTTTCGTTCTAAAATAAGCCAAGCACATTGCGCATACAGCCTGTTGAATTGGATTATATTTATCATCAAAATCTTAGCAAAATTTAGAAGTGTCCATTTTGTCATTGTGTTAATTGACTTCTATTGCACTTTTATGATCTTACCAAATTTTGGAAATTTTCCAAAATTGGTTGAATCGTTGGTAAATTATGCCTGCGATTTATTATTGGTGATATGGTACCTGATTTTCGCGTTACTGAGAGTACCATGACATTTATGTAAAAAAAAATAAATGAACCACTCCTTGAATATTGAAACAGGATTTTAATTTTAGTGTCACTTGTAAATTGCGTGATTTGAAAAGACTAATGAATTTTAATGATTTATCATATTTTGAAAGCTTGGGAGGGACGTTTTATGGGAAAACCATTTTGCGCTAATTATAATATTGTTTACTTATACCGGGCTGAGAATAAATTAATGCAAACATAGAAAAAATTTGACTTTCGGACATTTCTTGAATATTTTTCTTTTGGCTTTAGAATGCCTCGATTTGTAGACTAAGTCAACATCTCGAATGGTTTTCAACGATCTTGCACTTACGTACCTACTTACTGTCAGAAAGCAATTAATAATTTTGTCGCCAAGATTTCTTACTGCCCATACCGTAATTTTTGAATAATGTACGTCGTCAAAAATGAAAGCTTGCCTGCTTTTAGATACGACATAAGTGTCCAAAATTAATAACATATTATTTTTAATCTGACGTCAAGGAGTTTTTGAAATTACGTCGAAGTCGCTATTTTGATGAGCAGCGTTGCTCCAAAATGACGAAAAAAAAATTATGTACGTTTTAAAATTAGGTATGTCTTAGTGTTAATCGCTGATGGAAAACTGTACCTATGCCTCTTCGCATAGTCGATACAAAAAAATAATAAAACCGTTTGTTCTTGTAAAAATAATATCTATATAAGATGTTATTTATTTTTAACATAGCCTAATATCACACATACTTATTAATAAGATTCTTGCTTGCCAAAGGTACAAATTATCTTACAACGTACAACGTATAACAAAAAATATTTTTATTTAATAAACGAACAAAATGATATAAACGAGTTGTAGCTAAAATAAGATATTTTATAATACATTATTATACTGTTTCACAATTAATACCAGTGTATATTTCAATAAATAAAAAATGCACCTAAATCTATGTTTCATTTTTCCACCCTCACGTTTTTAAACTTCGCCAGTCATCATTTCCATGAATTCTGAAACAAAAGTAAATAAAATGTAGAATAAATGCGGCAAATATATTCATATAGATTCATAACATCTGAGTCCGTACGACTCTTATAGCTCATTTTATCACATTTTGGTAATACGAGCTCCTATTAGTATTAAATTAATGTAAATTACTCATTTATTGGCATCTTGATAGATTCATGTCGCGGAATACTGTGCAATATTAAGTCAAAGTCAAATTTCAATTATTATAAAGAAGTATCATGCCTTGAAACTTATTAAATACTTTACATAATAGATATACTGGCAAATAATAATTATTTATACACCAAATTCAATAGATTTAGAACCACTGCTTTGAACTCTGATTAGACACTTTAATCGCTCGCTACATTATAGTGGTGAATGTTAACATTACATTAACAAATGTGTGATATTCAAAACACTGACTAATTTTGTAACCAGTGGCGTCGCCAGCATTTTTTTCCGGGTGGCCCCTCTACGGCCCGCACTTATTTCAGGTGGGCACCTTTTTGATGCATTGCTCGTCGTAGGCGATAGGATGACAATTTTGGGGGTGCCATGCCTAATTTTCGCTCAAAAGTCGATAAAAAAAAAACAAAAAGGTCGTGAGGTTGAAAACGTATAAAAACATAAACATCATGGGGAATAATACTAGGAATAATTAATTAGTACACTGCTTTTAGATGTTTCAAAATAATTTTCGGCTTGATGAGGCCTTTATCAAGAGTAGTTGTATACTAAAATCTAAATTGTTACACCCTACTATACCGCCTGACGGTATTTTGTTTTTATTACCCTGTCAATTATGCAGGTGTTTAAACAACGTTTCAAGCAGATAATGTCTTGGAGAACAGAGCTTGGGAACGAGTTAAAGCCAAGGATTCAACTTTCGGCGAGAAGAGCGCAGCATAGTTTGTTACTTCTGCAATGAAAGCTAAACGCAAGATGGGTATAGGGTGTAAAAAACCGTTCAAATCCTGTGTTTTAAGTAAAGTGAAGAAACATGTAAAACATTATGGAAACGGCTCGCCTAAAGATAATATAAAATTAGCACTTAAAGCTGCACGAATGTCTATTAAACAAGCCGGAGGACGAGGTAAAGTCAAACTACAAGAGTTATTCGAGTACCTAAAATCGGTGGAACTCTCCCACTCATACCAATTTTCGCAGCATTGAGTGCTTTGGGCGCCTTGACCGGTGGTGATGCAGGCGTTGCGAAAGCTGTAAATGATGCCAGATCAGCTACAGATAAACTGAAGGAATCTCAAAGACATAACCAAATAATGGAAGCCATTGCTTTAGGCAAGAAAGGTAGGATGGTTTATATCTTGCAAAACGCAAGACAGGCTATGGCTTGTTTCTCAAGATGTCAAAAAACTCCCAGTAAAGCTACCTAGGCGACCATTGACTAATATAGATATCGAGCGATATGCGAAATTATTGAACTTGGCTAATTTCCGAGGAGTATTTATGCAAGACACTTTACCGAAAATTCCAAAAAAGAACGAATGTGGTGTAATTAATCTTGATTGAGACAAAAGATCCGGAACACACTGGGTAGCTTACAAGAAGATTAATAATAAAGTAGTTTACTTTGATAGTTTTGGAAATTTAAATCCTCCTAAAAAAGTTGTTACTTATTTTAAAAAATGCAAAATATTCTTTATTCATGATCAGTATCAAACATATAACACATATAATTGTGGCCACCTTGTATTATCATTCCTTTTTAATAATTCAGTATAAAACTCATATTTGTTTGATATTTATCTATCTAGTCATGTCGCAGACGTTTACGCTCAAAGGTCGAACTAGCTGTTTGAGTGTTGATATTAATCCTCCAATCGAGTTAGATAGTAGGTATACATATTCTGTGGCGCTGATATCACTCAGTACTTGGAACTCGATCCCAAACATCGAGCCAGGACGAAACAAGTTTTACTATTCCATTAGCGGAAAGAAAAAAGTATTGGAGATTCCAACATGATCTTACGAGGTTTCAGATATTGAATCTTGGTTACTGTCGGCTTTGGCTAAAGATCAAAAGGGGAAAACTCTCATCTCTTTAAAACCAAATAATAATACATTAAAGTGCGAGCTGAAGTGTGTTTATGACGTGGATTTCCAGACTGAAGATAGCATCGGGAGATTATTAGGATTTTCTAGGAAGCTGTTGAATGCTAATATACGTCACGAATCAGATCTCCCAGTAGAGATAGTACAAGTAGTTACCATAAGAATATAATGTAATATTATATCTGGCTCTTATTATACCAGCAATCCTTCGCATACATTGTACGAGTTTACGCCGACTGTAGATTCTGGCTACAGTATAATTATTGAGCCTAGTAACCTAATTTACCTACCTGTAAACAGATCTAGTATCGATAATATTACTATAGACATATTAGATCAAGAGTCAAGACCAGTTAATTTCAGAGGCGAAGAAATCGTTGTTAGATTAGAGCTTAAAAAAATATGAGTCTATTTTTTAACCAAAGAGGAAACTATTTAAATACCAACACTTCTACCATAACATCAGTCAGTAGACAAGCGTCAGAGCAGTCACTCACCTGGAAAAGTTTAGTGCAACTACATCCAATCGCAAACAATTATGGATATCGTATCAGAAAAACTACAAATATTTCACCCGGTCAGCGTAGGTGAGTCAATCTCTCGAGAAGAATGGCATACATATCACCCATTCACGAAATCATTTAACAACAGCGATGAGATAGAAATAGTTATCAACCAACAAGATATTTTTATGGATATTAGTCAAGCTGAGATTTAGATAGAAGCAAAGATTACTGAATAAACTACAGACGGGAAGACGGGCACCTGCCCTCTCACAAATAATGCAGGCGCTTTCTTATTCGAATCCATAACCTATAAATTAAATGGTAAAGAAATTGAAAAAGTACGTGATTCTGGTATTACCAGTTCTGTTAAAAGCCTTTTATGTCTTAACGAGCATGAGAGTAAAGCGTTGGATATCTTAGGATGGTGTTGGCCAGGTGGAGTGATAAAATCCGTTGTTCAAGCATCTGGAGAATTTAACTTACTCATGCCGTTAAGCTTTTTCTTGGGTATATTTTCTGATTATACAAATGCTATTATGGGTAAACAGAAAATTAAACTAGTTCGAGCTAGAAATGAGAACTGTTATGTCAACGCTACTGGAGATAAGAAAGCTACCATATCAGTTTCAAATATCGAACTAAGAGTTAAGCACATATACCCCAACGATTTATTAAAGCTAAAACTGTTTGAGAAAATCGGTAAAGATAAACCAATATTTATGAGGTTCAGAGGATGGGAAATCCATGAGCTACCTGCGCTAAGAAGAACAAAGAGAGATATTTGGACTGTTAAATCCATGTCTGAGAGAGCTCGATATGTTATTGTGTTTTTCCAGAAAAATCCCTAAATCCGATATTACGTATTTCGATAATTTAAATATTACCGATGTTATTTTATATTTAAATTCCGA
This sequence comes from Pissodes strobi, assembly GCA_016904865.1. Classification (NCBI taxonomy): domain Eukaryota; kingdom Metazoa; phylum Arthropoda; class Insecta; order Coleoptera; family Curculionidae; genus Pissodes; species Pissodes strobi. Next base: position 38,271 of record MU185550.1, read on the forward strand.
GGTTTATCCATATGAGTCACTCAATCTGAATTTTGGAAATAAACAGTTTGCAGAACTGTATAGAATGTATACCGAATTTCAAAAATCTTATTTGGGTAAAACTCTTATTTTCTATATAGTGTTTTGCTAAGCCACCAGATTTAGATTGTTTGTCAATTTTATCTTTATTGTTTATTAGTCTTCTCCCTAGATTATTCTTATTAACCTGAATTGTTTTACAGCCAAATTTATTTAATTTTTTTTGAAACTCTATCCGTAAATATCGGAAGATAATTGATACATTTAAACGGTTCCTCTTCTAATTTTAATGTAAAATTAGAAAAGGTGCCGTTTAAATTTATCAATTATATTCCGAAATTTACGGATAAAGTTTCAAAAAAATTAAACAATTTAGGTTAATAAGAATAATCTAGGGGAAGACTAATAAACAATAAAGATAAAATTGACAAACAATCTAAATCTGGTGTTTACAAAATAAATTGTGTGAACTGTGAAGCTGCATACGTAGGATAAGCTGGTCCAAACTTAAATATTAGGATTAAAGAACACAAAAAATCGATTTTACATAATATTAAAAACTCTGGCTTAGCAAAACACTGTATAGAAAATAACCATTTTATAGATAGGAATAATGTCAATCTTTTACACACTGAAACAAAAAAGCAAAAGGCTGAACCTTTTGGAATACCTAGAAATCCAAAAGTCACAAAAAACAGACCTTTTAAATACGAACGACCAACTGACCTGCTTTTTAAACACCTGCATAATTGACAGTGTAATAAAAACAAAATACCGTCAGGCGGTTTAGTAGGGTATAACAATTTAGATTTTAGTATACAACTACTCTTGATAAAGACCTCATCAAGCCGAAACATATGTGAGAAACATATTTCATTAAATTATTTTTGAAACATCTAAAAGCAGTGTACTTATTATTCCTAATATTATTATTCAACGATGTTTCACGAGGATCCTACCGCATAAACTATTCATTATGACAGGGAATGTTATTTACATTTAATCTAACCACTTTTCCCATTTGGGTTGGCATCTCTGGGTAGGCACTCTACATTTTAGAGGCGCACGTGCCCACCCAGGCCCCTCCTTGGTGACGAAACTGTTCGTTGTGACTAATCGGAGTTCAAAGTAATTAATACAAAAATGAAATATTTTTTTAATAATTCATAATTTAAATCAATAAAAATAACATCAATATTCATATTTATTTGGTGAATCGTCGCCGTTTTGGCGTGGAAATGATAATATGGTATATGGGGTGGGATGGTGCGGGATACATCCTTGGAAAATCTGCTGTGAAAATATCTGTAAAACAGGGATATCCCGGCCACATGTCTGCAGTCTTGCAGACTATCCAGTTCCATCTGATATCCGTATCATGATGTTATCATGATAACATTCGAGTGGAAAATGCTTGGATAGAAATATAAATAAAACACGGAACGGCCGATAGGTAATAATTATTTATTGAATATTAAAAAGATATAATATATAAAGTCCGGCAATGTTGCCGTACTTTACACGACAGGTATTTAATTTAATCTTCCTACATTAATTTTCTCATTTTGCCATGGCACGCTTGCGTGATTAGAAACAAAATGTTGCTTAAATTATTCTCTAATTCGCCTTGAAAATTACTACCAATATTTTATAAATCAATTCGGTCTACTGGTGTTTCCTCCTTATCAAGGTCTCCAGGCTGCCAAAATCAGGTATGGTTTCTTACGAAATTATTTAAAGCAGTTCATGCTAGAATAATTATATCAAGATGCTGTGGTGCAATGTTAAATTACGTAACTTTTTAGTCATTATTCCGAAGGCATTTTCAATCACACGCCTAGTTCTGCTATGCAATTTATATTCACGTACTAAACAAATTGTACTTTTTCCAAGTCCATTTGTTCACACCGCTATAATATGTCATCATGAGGAATCTGGGTTCTATTAAATATATATATACAATACACGCACAGAGAGAAATTACGAAAGTTCTACACTTGAATAAAATAAATCACTTTCAATTATACATCGGGAGACGTAAATATTCTATCTGCAGACCCATCTGTCGCGACTATCGTTCTAAATCATAACAAATTAAAATAACATGAGCGCTTAAAAGAGAAGCTAATAACATATTCCCATTACTTATAGCCGATTGCGATGAATGTTTCCTCTAATTCTGCTAAAAGCTTAAAATAGCTTCTGTAGCTCTTTCCCTATGACTCACTTTACAACATATCCACCCGCCATATGTTTACCTAAATCTATCTGCTTTTGATTGTCTGTTCTCATTTTGTGTATTTTATCGTTTCGGCATTTCTAGACGGGCTGTTCTATTTTCGGAAAGTTATTGCTTTCGGTTTAATAGGTAGGTACTCTGAATTGAAACCTCAAAATGGAGATATGGGGTAATAGTATTTTGTTTACCATATACAAGATGATGCATGTAGGTAGAAATAGTTCGATTATGTCAGTATAATTATGTCATAAATAGCACTTTAATTTTTGCAAATTATAGTAGCGTTATGGTTTATAAAGTCATTGACCAAATTCGAAATATCTACATTTACCACACTATCACTGATTTCGAGGAATATATTGATGGTTTTAAGAATGGTGATAACGTTTATTTCAATGACTTTCTAGTTAGTACCATTTGGGATGGATTAAATGAATTTGATCTTCATTTGGCCATTCAGTGTTTCCGTGAACACTATTTGTGCCATTCAAAATATTTGAAACCGCTTCATGTACTATAGAGTTTAATGCTGTTCTTGTGGATCGGTCATTGATACAAAGAAACTCCACACAGAAATTAAGGCTGCAGAGGTATCAAGGTTATCTTTATGAAACTATGTTAGATAAAGTTGTGCAATATTCTACTAGTAAATGTAATTATTTTCATAAAGTATCTTCTTACCGTCAAAATCCACTGTTCCCGAACCATCTGTATCGATTTCTTCAATCATCATGTCTAATTCTCTATCTGTAAGCTGATCATCTAATTCTCTAAGAATTTCTTTCAAACATGTTGTTGGAATATAGCCATTACCTGGAAAGAAAAATATATCTTAACTGAATAAATCATGCACAACTTGTGTTCTTTTGTCTATAAATCTATGTCATTTGGTGTCCAAGAAGGAAAGAATGCAAGAAAGCGCTCGAAAATTTTGTTTTTTGCAAGAGTGTTCCAGAAAAATCACAAGTGTTCCATGAGAATATATTAAATGATTCTAGCCTAGCCGTTATGGAATAGTGATGAGCCATTTTAGTGATAAAGTTTGATGTTTGTAGCAACAGAAGAGCCTTATGAAGCTTCGAAGGAGATTTTGCTGTGACTGATTTTTTTTTATTTTATTTTAGGTTATCAGTATTGCACGCGAAATAAAGATATAGTGTCTTCTATTACCCCTCTACATTGAGTTCCAAAAGCAACAAGTTCCATTTTATCTCCACTGAGGATAAAGGACAAAAGAAAAAGAGACATGTTTACCATGCTACTTCAGTTAATTAAAAGTTATGAAATGCGTGATGATAAGATGAAATTTAGCAAATAGCTCGAAGATAAGCTGGAACAAAAGGAATCTTAATATGTACTAGCTTAATCATAAATGTTATGTTCTACAATGGGGAAGTAGCAGCCAAGCTGCGCTGGAGGCGGTCTGTGCACCAAGGACTAATTCTAAATGTACTCAGGACTGCGGGGATGCTGCCCTGGAGCGGCTGACATAAAGCAAGAGAGTGAAGCTGGGACACAGCGCCAGCGGGGTAGCTGATGAACTTGCCAGGCTCAGCTTGGGAGCCTTGCGGATAGGTCCGCAGTCTCTTTTGGGCCTTTCTAGCGTCCAGGTAAGAGCGGATTGATCAAGTCCTCTGAGCTTTCAGGGGAGGATTGGGGGCAGATCATTACAGGGCACTGCTTTCTAACAGGACACATGAGCCTGATGGGCGTTTGAGAGAGTGCTAGGAGAAGCATTTAGGTGGCGAGGCGTTTCAGACCACCTCCATTGCCTAGGTAGATGCAAAAGCGAGGTGAGGTTATTGGATTGACAACTTTAGAGGACGAGGAAGCGATGTGCTTGGAGAGGGATCCTGATCTCTTGATATAGGCCAGGAAGACTAGAGTGGATTGGATATGGGGCTGGTGGTTGAGATGAGATCTGGGGTATGCTGCAAGAACCCTCCGGGCCTATCAGCAATGCCCTTGGCCTCTTCAACTACTACTACTACTACTACTATGTTCTACAAGACTGCATTGATGAAGAAGGAATTAGAACGAAAGTTGAGGAACGAGGGGAAATTAATTTCAACAACATATGAAACAACAAAGATTGGCCTTGATAGCAAGGTTATCAGAATAATTAAAAACCTATATTGAAATCAAACAGCAGTGGTGAGAGTCAGCGACATAGAAACGAACGGCATATCTATTGCACGAGGAGTCAGACAAAGCTGCGTGCTATCGCCAACGCTTTTCGATATATACTCCCAAGTTATCTTTAGGAAAGCTCTGTGGCGCAGAAAAGAAGGTATAAGGATTGGTGGCGAAATAGCCAATACAGTGAGGTACGCCGACGATGTGGTAATTCTATCGGAGACCATGGAGGATCTATAATCTCTGATGGATTCCGAATTGCAAAAACAGACGACGCACAATTAATGGTTAACGGGCAACAAAGAGAAAGGGTCCAAAAATATAAATATTTGGAAGCATTCATCGACTCGGAGCTAAATCAGGACAACGAAATTTATGTCAGAATTGAACTGGCAAGAGCAGCATTTTTAAAATTCGTGTCAGTCTTTGCTGCCACTGCGATTAAGGTTTATGGAATGCTACGTCTGGTCTCAGCTGATGTACGTTGTCGAAACATGGACACTGAAAGCCCAAATTACAAAAAGGATTGAAGCGTATGAACTTTGGATATTCAGACATGTGCTTAAGGTACCATGGACTGACAAAATAACCAACGAAGAAGTACTCTAAATCGTGAAAGGAAACTCATAAGAATTATAAAAATGCGCAAAACCGGATATCTCGGACATGTACTGCGCAAAGATAAATATTACCTTCTACAAGTAATAATGGCAGGTAGAGTGGACGGAAGGAAAGGCATTGGAAGAAAGAAGAAGTCCTGGCTTAGAAATATTAGGGAATGGACAAATATGACGACAGAGGAACTGTTTCACGTTGCCAAAGATTGAGAAGCATTTGGAAAAGTGGTCGCCAACCTCCGCTAGTGGAGAAGGCATATGAAGAAGAAGAAGTGAAGAGATAGAGAATTTTTCAGGCTGGATCAAATTGAAACTAGATTAAAGCAGCAGTTGAGATGAATGGTTTCCAAATTAATGTCCCTTTGGACCTAATTGCTGATTATCAATATTCTAATTACCAAAAACTAAGAGGGAATAGTTAGTTAGTTAGTTAGTTAGAATGAAGTGAAAGAAAAGCTTGATTGAGTTAATCAGGTTTTGGGATGGGACAGTTTCTAAATTAACCTGTAGCTTCTTCATGCTAGTGTTTGTTGCTAGGAGGGTGGCAGCAATTACTGTAAATAAAACTGTCTATATTTAGTAACTTTGGCTCCTTTTTACAAGGATATTTGAAGATACAGGCCAATTAGTCAGTCGCCCATGACGCTGAGAAAAATTTTCAAAGAGTTGCACTTGAAACCATATAATATTACCACAGTTATTAAAGATGTATAATTTGAAAATTATTTTAAAGATAAAGCCACGTTCTTAAGTTTATTGGACGGATCAAAAATTTAATTTATCAGATATCCATTAAATAATTATCTAACCTTCTTTGTCGTATAACCTAAAAGCTTCTTTCAGTTCTTTTTGCATCGCTTCATCATCTTCTTCAACAATGAATTTTGCGGCTAACGTTACGAATTCTTCAAATTCAAGACGACCAGATTCTGGAAAGGAAAATGTATAAATTTTAATTTAATCTGTTTGGTATTCTCCAAAATGACGTTATTAACAGTTGAGCGTTAAAAAGTGCTTGCAGACTAAGGGCTAGTTAATGCAACAAGAAGCTGGTCAATAAATATAATTTGAACTTTTATCCTTAGAGCTTCAAAGATAATGCTCATTGCACTTTCCAACCCCTGTCAAACATCATGAATCGTTTTCATCCTGGATGCAACTATACTAGTTTCTCTCGAAGTTCTATTAATTATTAAATATATAGGCACTTAGGAAGTAGTAGTTGGTGAAACTAAGCAGCAGAATTTAGAGGAGATTCTAGTTCGTAATGGAAAATCTTTGAAAATTTCAGTTTTTCAATAAGCTTTAAATGTGCATGTTCTGTGTGCATCCCAACTCTTGACAGAAATTGTTGCTAAAGTTTATCTAGTATTAAGATGAAATGTCTTTTTTTACTTACTGTCAGCGTCAACTTCATCAATGAGTTCTTCTAAGATCCTTTTGTCGAAGGGTTGGCCCATCAAACGCAAGATGTCTGCTACCATGTCGCAGGCGATGCTTCCGGCTTTTTGACTGTCGAAGGCCTCAAAAGCTTTACGGAGTACTGAAATAAGGATGATTTGGTAAAGACCCTCATGATCTAATAGTTTTTGGCAAATAATATTTATGGCTATACAGAGTGTCAATTTGGAAACTTTCAATGCCAGTATCTTGAAAAATGAAATAGTAAAAATTGTAATTTAGCACAAATATTATACAAGTAGGGGGAACTAGAACCGTTTCAGTTAAGGGGTGATTCACCTCCTTGGCGCTCCATATCTCAACTTTAAAGTTTTAAATGTCATCACCCCCTTTTGTAAAACTTCAAATCAAAGGTCTAATTGAGTACAAAATTTTTGGGAATTTATTTTAAATAACAGAAAGGGCATGTAAAAAATTATAGATTAAAGAAAGAAAAATTGCGGACGAAACCTTTCTTTACACTACACAAAAAAATAAAGCTCTAATGGAAAACCATTGATGAGCGCTTATTTTATTTATCCAATCAAAACTAACCCAAACTTATTAAAGAATGTAATATTGTGTATTGCTTCTAACTTGTGAGATCTTGAAAGTAAATAAAGGGTCCCAACTGCCTTAACATAGCAAATAATGTATGAAAATAATTAATTGAAGGAGTAACGCTGAGCAATTTGATTTACCAAATTTCTACATCTTTCGGCCGCTGATCGTCCATATATCTGACGCCACATAAATTGCTGGACATACTCTTCAACAAATGGAGATGGCATAACTGCTAATCTGCTTAGAAATTGTTTAGAACAAGACCAATGTCCCTCCACTTGATTTGTACAGATTCCTGTAACAGGATCGATGAAATTTCAGGAATGATTAGCATTATAAGATCCTTTACACTAATAGTGCACTATATAAAAATCGGCCTTTCCTATTGGTCGATTCGCATGGCCCTCCGCTCGCTTCGCTCGCTACGGGGGCTCAAGATAAGAAACTAACCAGGTGCTAACCCAAACTAACCCAAGACATACCCAAAATCAAGAAAAAAACTGTTTAGAAACATAATCTTAAAAAATAAAATAAAAAAAAGCAACGGGGTTCGAACCCAGGCCGTCCAGGTGAGACCCAGCTGTATAAACCTCTACACCACGAGAGCTCTTGACAGAAATCGATTGCATCACGCAAACATATCGTAATACGAGATGGATCGACCAATAGGAGAGGTCGATTTTTACATAGTGCACTATTTGTGTAAAGGATCTTAAAATGCGAATGATTAACAGACTTATGAGTGTATGATGAAGCACCATCCAAATTTTCTAAATGAACGTAACCTCGCCGACAATCGACCCAAATTTCGGATCCTGGGAGTACGTGCTGCAAAGTTTCAGCATCTCTCTTTGGTATAAATACAATATATCCCGGTCTATCAGTCACACTATATGTTCCCAGGATCTATTTCTGAGCCACAATTCGTCCACGGTGATATTTTCTCTTCGATAAAACAGATTCATCAATTTGAATAACGTCTCCTGGGCCATCTATAATAACACAATGCTCCAAATTTAAGTCATCCAACCCCAGACTAACCAAAATTTATCCAGTTAGCTGCACCCGTGGATGGTTAAGGTTACCAGAACCTACAATTTGGCCGAAAGAATTCAGATTGTGTTTATTGAAGTTTCTGAAAATCGTGCATTAAGGACTGCTGCAGCTTTTAACCAAATGAATCCTGGATAAAATGTATGTCATACGTATGCCAGACAACTGTTCCTCAAATTTGAAGAAGCAGGATCAGTGGCAAACAAGAAATGGGTTAATCAAAGAGTACCCTATGAAGCGGCACAAGTGGAGGGTTAGGACATTTTGCTATGAATCCTACAATATCGAGCGACTATAGGAATTTCTCATGAAGCTATTCGTCAGATACTTAAACTTAATAATTTTCACCCGTAGAAAATGCAATTTTCTAGGGGTTACGTAAGGACAACCCTGATCGAAGGGTTCAATTTTGCGAGGAAATGTTGCGGGGGAGTTGTTAAAAATATTTGTTTCAGCGACAAATGCACGTTTTTTGTAAATGATTCTGTGACCATGTAGATACTGGAGTGACGAAAATCCGCATTTGTACCCACAAAAATGTCTGGGCGGGAATATTAGATGCTACTGTTGTCGAGTCATTATTTATTAATACCAACCTCAATGGTGATATTTACTTCGAAATGTTAGACGCCACTATTCAACCTTTCGTTGTTCAAGAACTAGATTCTAAGGTACTATCCACCCAAAGGATATTTATATTACTAAATGTTAGATTAATGAGTATTTGAGTTGGGAGACGATCAATTATTATCATGCTAACTGATTTAGATGAGGAAAAAGATATTTGATGCTTAATTCGCGATTGATACATACTATCCAGAACATGGTTCATCGTATTTACCATATCCAGAATATCTGTCTCGGCCAGAACCAGTACCAGATCATCTGCATACTGAAATACTAAAACATCTTCAGGAATAAATTATCCAATTGAGTTCTCATATTAATTAAGTGAATGATAGAGGAGATAGCAAGGACACTCTTATTAGAGTTCCCGGGCTAAAAAAATATATTTTTTGTTCCTTACATGAATAACGTTGCCATCTAAAACTTGAATAACAATATCATGCAAATCTTGGAGAAAATCAACGTTGCACATTTTGTTGCCATTAGCAGTGTCATAGACACCCGTCCAATCCGGAAAAATTACCAAGACCTATTCTCAATGTACCAACGAATTTATAGTATTAGAAACCAGAATTACCAAATCATCATTATTCTCCTACCCCCGCGAAAGCCCATTTGACAAGGGTAAATAATATCCACTCATGCTTGTTTTTCGCAACACTTTTCAGCACCTTATCAACGCAAGAAAACATACTAATTAATTAGATATTGATAGAAACAGGAACCTAAATGAAAATTTGATACATAATCAACAAGATCGAATATCACCATACTATGTTTTTCCTGTCAGACAATTTCTGAATGACGCTTTTCCAGGTCAGTGGATCAGACGGAGAGGACCAATAGAGTGGCCGGCTAGATTCCGGATCTAACACCCCTTGACTTCTTTCTCTGGGGCCCACCCACAAAAAATAAATGTATGGGCGGGAATATTAGGTGATACTGTTGTCGGACCATTATTTATTAATGCCAACCTCAATGGTGATATTTACTTGGAAATGTTAGACACCGCTATTCAACCTCTCATTGATGGACTAGAAAGAAAGTCAGTTAGATATTGATGTAAACAGCAACCTAAATGAAAATTTGATATATTATCAACAAGATGGAGCACCACCATACTAGGTTCTTCCTGTCAGGCAATTTCTGAATGAAGCTTTCCCAGGTCAGGGGATCGGACGTAGAGGGCCAATAGAGTGGCCGGCTCGATCTCCCGATCTAACACCCCTTGACTTCTTTCCTGAGACCATTTGGAAACTATTGTATTATTTGTATTTCGGCAACGGGGTTCATGGCGGAGCCACGACGGTGTGAGCGTGAGGTTAGATGGGTGCGCTTCGTCGCGGGCCGAGGGCGGCGAGGGATAAGGCTTTCCCTTCAGCCGCATAAGTGCCCTCCACGGAGGCCCTGGACCGCGAGGTCGCGTTCGTTAGATTGAGCATCTAACCCCGAAACTCGCCAAGGCCTGTCCCAAGCCAGGTTGAAAACGAGTGAGGGGGAGGAGTAACAACCTCGTTAAAAAAAAAACAGGGTTCTGCTGGCCCGGCTGATAGTACCCTGTCAGGGCCCCTTGTCTAGGGTACAGACGAAGACCACAACGTCAGTGAAGACGGATTTCGGTACGGCGGAAGTGGCAACCATGCTTTAGGATAAATAATAGCGAAATTGCTGCCTTGCAATGAGGCGCGGAAACGCCAAAGGCTAGATGAAGACAACCTTAATGACAAATTACCCGGCCCTCCTGGATGGGGGTTGAGGCGTCGGGCCAACCCCTCGGTACTCAGAAAAACAAAAAAGGTTAAAAACTCCAGTAACAAGCCTCGGAATGGATGGAAACGAAGACGACCCAAGCTTAGGAAACGGACTATAAATATCGGAACTTGGAACGTACAAGGCATATCTCGAAAAGTGAGCGAGGTCACCTCTGAACTAAAAAATCTCAATATCGACATAGCAGTTCTAACTGAAACAAAAAAAGGACAATGTTCAGAAAACCTGGGACACTATGACCTTTTCTACAAGCTACCTTTTCTAGCAAGAGATAAAAGAGCACAACAAGGGGTGGCCATTCTGATCCGCAAAAGCCTCAGGAAGAATATCACGTCATGGGAACCTATTAACGAACAGATAATAAAGATGAATCTAATTCTACAAGATCGTAAAATTACAATAATATGGGTATACGCCGTCAATGACAATGCACCAATGCAGAAAAAAAGAAGAATTTTATAAGAGGCTCTCCTCTGAAATAACAAAAATATGAAACTCAAGGGAAATTATCCTCCTTGGCAGGACAGGGAAAAAAGAAAAGATAACGTTGTTGGTTGTTGGACACAACAAACGATAATGGCAACAGATTGATTGATGTCAATAGCAGAACAACATGAACTGAAAATATTGAATGGCTTCTTCCAGCACCCATGGATCCACAAGTATACATGGACACAAAATACGAGAGGTCTGAAATCGATCATCGATTATATCCTGATACGCCAAAAGACCAACTTAAAGGTGCAAGATGTGAGAGTACACAGAGGGCTTACGTGCGGTAGTGACCATTATTTGCTAGGGTCTTATTCCCGTGGAGATCAGACGAAGCCGAAAAAAGTCCAGAAATCCAAAAATCAGAAGTAATAACCACGACTAAGTCAAGTTTAACCTATGAAAGCGTTAGGGTCTTGTACCAAAAAAGATTGGACGAAAAACTAGGTCAGGGACGTTTTAATGATAACGAACAACATTACCAACATATAAAGGATTGCATTCATGCAGCTGCAAAGGAGGCGCTTGGTCTGTATGAGTTCCTCAAAGAAAATAGGCCACACTTTCAAATCGAAGACCGGACTAGTGCAATACAGACGACAGCATCTCCAATTAGAATAAATTATATAGAGACCAAAAATACTTGTAAGCTTTTAAAAAATGGAAAATCTGCTGGACCCGGGAATATACGGCCAGAGCTATTTAAGTACGGGATTGACAAACTTTTTAAACAACTTACCAACTTATTTCAAAACTGCATCAACGGAGCGGAAGTATCTGACGAATGGAAAACATCTTATATGTCGACGATACACAAGAAGGGAAGCAGAGAAGAATACGACAACTACAGAGGCATAGCAGTACAATGCTCAATAGCTTACAGCAAAATACTTACTAAGAAAATCGAAAATGAATACAGCGACTTAGAAGCGGAAGAACAAGCCGACTTCAGAGCGGGAAGATCTACAGTGGACCACCTCTTCTGTCTCATCCAGGCGATAGAAAAGAAAACAGCATTTCAGCAGGAAATACACCTACTATATGTGGACCTAAAAAAGGCATACGATAACATCCCACAAAGCAAAATCTGGGAAGCCCTAGAGAGGACTAACATCAACGTCAACTTAATTAAAGCCATAAAGAACCATACAACAACAACTAGAATAAAAATATCAAAAGGTTTTAGAGTGGATAAGGGCCTGAAGCAAGGATGCTGCCTCTCACCGACGTTGTTTAAAATATATCTGGAACAAGCTTTGGAAACATGGAAACGAAAGTGTAAAGATATGGGCATCCCCCTAAATAACACAACTTTATAAACTTGGAGCTTTGCAGACGATCAAGTAATTTTGGCCCGGGACTACGAAGATCTGGAGTATATGACCCGGAAATTAGTTGAAGAATATACCAAATGGCGCCTTGAAGTGAACGTTAATAAAACTGAATATATGCTCATAGGCGGACTACAACAAGACCTTATCCTCGAAGATATACAACAGAGAATAAAACCCTGCAACAAATATAAATACCTGGGAATATACATTACGAACGACGCCGACGGTACCACTGATGAGGTAATAAGGGACCGAAACATCCAGGGACGTAGAGCCATCAACCTTCTAAACAGTGTACTATGGGACAAAAGCACATCGAAATCCAATAAACACCGAATATACAATACTATCATCAAAAGCATAGTCACATATATGGCAGAGAGGTGTGGCTATTAAAACAACACTCAGAGAACTCGTTAAAGCTAACCGAGATGGACTGTTGGAGACGCGTCGCGGGCAAATCGAGGTCAGAAAGGATCCGAAATGAACGGTTTCAAGAAATTATGAATGCCGGACATACAAGAGTAGAGAACATACACGTGGCGCAATTCAAATGGTATGGACACGTCCAGAGGATGGGCGAAGAAAGGCTACCCAAACAAATCCTTAACTGGACATCACAGGGGAGAATTAAAAGAGGGCGACCCAGAAAAAGCTGGAGAGAGGGCATCATTACACAAGTTCGAGAAAGAGAATTGGAAGAAGACCTGTGGATGAACAGGGACCAATGGCGACTGGAGATCGGAAGACGTCGAAGAAAGTTTTAACGCGATATGTATATATTTATAATTTATAGAGTTGTTTATTCACAATTGATCAGTAAAACCTGCGTTTTTGTATCATAATTAGCTGATTTTTAAATCGGAATTATCTAGATGGAATGGTTTTCAAAATATGTCAACTTTTATTGGTACACCACCGAAATTAAGAGGAATATTCTCTTAAAAAATAAATGACTTCTTCTTTGCCTATCAGGAGTTTTGATTAATTGAAAAAGACATTGAAGCATCACATAGACAATATGTACTTCAAGCAGAGCTTCAAATCAAAGCTGACCCAAACAAATTGTGGTCTTATTTAAATTTAATCAAATCCCTAATGCTATGGTATATAATAATGAACATC